>SKCR01019261.1:0-87934 GCA_019454045.1 Zanthoxylum bungeanum
GTTGATTATATAGTTAGACTATAGTAATCATTTATTCAATAGTACCTGAATCGTTGATTGGATAGTTTGACTATGAAATCAAGATAACTGAAAGATTAGCGTTTAGAACATAATCCTTGGAGAAAATGTTTTTAAACGGCTTTAATTTTCAGATTGGGAATAGAACCTCAGGATAGTCCTGGGAACTGAGAAGTTATTCTATTTGATAGAAAAACCTCTTGGGCCTAAGCCCGGAGTTGAGAAAATAGTGGAGCATGAGTTTTGGAAGACTCATGGTGATGATAACTTTAGTGCTCAATCCATTATGCTTGCCGCAAAGATTCCTTAATTTCTTCGTCAGAATTAAGGATTAGATCCTTATAGTATGATATTGAAATTGAAGGATCTTCATAGATCTATCCTTAGATCTTAGAAGTACGAATTGCAAAAGAAGCTCTTTCGCTCGTGTATGTCAGAGGGTACATCTATCAAGCACTAGGTGTCACAGATGATTGCTGACATCGATCAATTAGGTTAATTGGGCATTACCTACGTGGCTGAGACTACCAAAGATTTGATCTTATAGTCTCTACTCGAAAGCTGGGCAAGTTCATTATGAACCAAAAGTAAACTCTTGGAGAGTTGATGGCTATGCTCAAGGAGGCAGAGTCAGAGCTTCTAAAATGGGCAAAGGCAAAATCATCGCAGTCTTCTAGAAGACAAAGGACATATCCCAAGATGTTTGCCTAAAATGTGGCAAACGGGGTCACTGTAGCATGACTGCCGTATGGACAAGGCAGACATGAAGGAAGTGAAGGTGGTGCAAGGCTCCGGCTTCAAGTATGTTTGTCATAAACATGTTCACTATTAGTTTCAAAATTGGATTTTTGATACTAAGTGTTGTACATATATATGTACTGATGTGCGGGATCTACTGATAGGCAAGAGACTTACTTTAGTTGAGATCGACCTGCGAGTCGAAAACGGGACGAGAGTCGCTGTTTTAACCGTAGAAACCTAAGTTTAGGAACTACCCTTTGGGTATGTACTTAAATTAGGAAACTGTTATAATGTACCTAGTTTGACTAGAAACATTATCTCTATATCTAAGTTTAACCCGTTGCGGGTATACCTTTATATTCTAGAACACTAAGTGTTTTGTTTTATAAAGATGATATTGAGATTAACACATTAGATGTGAATAACAATATTTATATTTTGAATATAAATGAATCTCAAACATATAACATTACAAATAAATAGCTCAAACTGATTTAATCAGATGAGACTTATTTGTGGCATTGTTGTCTGGGACACATTACAAGACTCGTATATCCACACTTTTGAAGAGTGGATACTAGGACGGATTTGATTCTAATTCAAATAATGTCTACGAATCTAGTTTAATAGGCAAAGTGCCTAAAATACCTTTTTACTTGGTAAAAGTAAAGTGCCACCGATCTGTTAGCCCTCGTTCATAGTGACGTAAGTGGACCAATGTCTAGCTAGGCTAGAGGTGGATATGAATACTTCGCAACCTTTACGGATGTGGCATCGCGTTATGGTTATGTTTTCTTGTGAAACATAAATCAGAAACTTTTGATAAATTCAAAGAGTTTCGACACGAAGTAGACAGACAGATTGGCTAAAGTATTAAACCGTCACGGTTAGACCATGATGTGGAAATACTTAAGCAATAAGTTTCTCGATTACCTGAAAGAGTATAGTATTCTTTCACAATGGACTCCTCCCAGAACACCTCAATTGAGCGATGTGTCCAAACAGAGAAATCGAATTTGTTGGACATGATAAGGTTAATTATGAGTCGCTCTGAGCTACCATTTTCCTTCAAGGGATACTATAAAACAGTGCAAGACTTATTTTGAATAAGGTTCCATGAAAATCTGTTAGACAGATTTCATATTAGATATGAACAAGAAAGAAACTAGGTTTTCTCATTCCAGAAGATTTGGGAATGCTAGGCATATGTTTGGATGATACCAAACTAGAACCAAATGATAAGTGCCTAATTTGTAATTGGTTATCCTAGGGTACCAAAGTATAGTACTTATACAACTCACAAGAGAACATATAATTGTTGCTCTCCATGCGGTTTTCCTAAGAGGAATACCTATATGCAATGGTAAGTGGGAGGAAAGTAAAACTCGATGAAAATCAGAGTAATACTATTCCAGGCACCGATTCCTTAATGGAACACAAACAGTTCATCAAGGATGAAACTGTACCACAATCTTTGAATACACAAGAACCGCATAAGTCGGAGAGAGTCAGAAAACAACCTGGGAGGTATGGTTTTCTGATCTCACCTCGTAAAGATGTAAATCTTATTGAGGAACACGAACCGGCTATGTATGAGGAAGTGATACAAGATATCGACTTCCTATTATGGCAAAGTGCCATGATGTCCGAAATGGATTCCATGCATACCAACCAAGTTAGACACTGGTTGATGTACTGGAAGGCATTGTGCCTATTGGTACTATATGAGTCTTCAAGGAAGACAAACATGGATGGAAACATACAAACGTACAAAGCTAGGCTTGTAGCGAAAATGTATCGTTATCAACATTGTGTCGATTACGACGAAACCTTTTATCTGTTGTCATGATTAAATCAATTTGGATAATGCGTGCTCATGCTGCATGTTTCATTTATGAATATGGCAGCTGAACATCAGAACCGCTTTCCTTAAACGGAAACCTTTTGGAGGATGTTTATAAACATCCTGACGGTTTTATCGTACCAAAACATGCAAAAAGGTTTGCAAGTTAATTCAATCCATTTATGGATTGAAGCAAGCATTGCGTTCTTGGAACTAACATTTTGATAAATCATAATGGTATGTGATTTAATTCAAAATGAAGATAATTCTTGTGTATATAAGAAGGAGTGGGAGCGCACTAACAATGATTGTCCTATCTAATGATGACATATCATTTCTTGGAAATGACATTCCCATAATATAATCGGTGAAAGCTTGGCTTTCATGAAAATTCTCCGTAGACTACTTGAGAGATGCAATATTTATTCTATGAATAAGGATCTACTGGGATAGATCTAAAAGTGTTGGCACTCTCCAAGGAACTCGTATATTGAAAGATATGTACGCGACCTGGTGTCTCATATGCTTTGAGCATATGGAGTCACAATCAGGCCAATCCAAGTGATAGTCACTAGATTGATGTTAAGAACATCCTTCAGTATCTTAGATGAACTAAGGATGCTTCTTAAGCTATGGAGAAGGAGAACTTGAAGTGACTGGGTTCACTGCTGCAAGTTTCCAAACAGACAAAAACGACTATAAGTCGTAAAAAGGGTACTATATAGTTTGAATATCGGAACAGTGAGCTTGAAATCTTCCAAGCAAGATATGTTACCGAATAAACAACAAAAGCATAATATTGCTGCAGCTGAGGCAGCAATATAATCATTTTGGATCTATATAATCCTAATTAGATTAGGAGTAGTTCTGTTAGCAGCTGAGCTACGCTACATCACAGGCTAAAGAATTAATGGTCTCATCAACAATCCAAGTATATACTTCAACTATTCATCTGATTCATTCAGATCATACATCGTGGCGATATGATGATCGAATAAATCGCATCAGATGATAACCTTGCAAATCCGCTGACGAAAGCAGTTTCTCAGCAGAAGTTTGAGCGAACCGTACATAGTTCAAGTGTAGGACACTTGAGTGATTAGCAATAGGCCAAGTGGGAGATTGTTGGACAATTATGACCCATAGCATCACTATTTGTACAGAACATAGTGTTGTTGTACAAATTAACTATGTGACAAAGGAAATTGCTCTTTTATCATTTGTAATTGGATTACCAAGATACATAAATGATAAAAGTCCATATGATTAGTTCCGGATTAATAAGATATGAGACAATATTAATCCATTAAGGTTTAATCATTAAAACATCCATAGTCGTAGTATTATCGAGATTGGACATCGATAATGCGGAATAGACTAGTATTGCACTTGTGCGCGTTGTGGGAGCATAACGACATAGTTCTCATATATTTAAGTATTGGATACTTATGCAAGTGTAATAGGAGGTTGTGTTTACCGATGGTACAGAAACAGCTTCGCTCTGGATAGACCCCTCGGAATCCCATTGGTAGTATGACTATGTGTCTATGGAAGTTCCGAATCAGGGTAGGTGTATTTGGTCTTAACATGAGACTTGCATCGCTAATACTTGCGACAATCAGTATACTTTGGTTTTGGCCGTCCAAGGCTTTAACAGGTTTTGTGTACGCCTCTTCTGGGTATATTGAGAATCGTAGTGTATTGGGTGTGATGTCAAGATGGAAGTATCACTCCAGTCATATGGAGATGATGATCACGCAGGATACGATTGAATATGACTAGGTCATGATTATCCGATTATAGAGACTAGTTACCAGAGATCCGATCATGCTTCGTACGAGGCAGACACAATTCCAACCCCAGGCCTTGCATGTGATCTGATACTGGATCGCAATACGCAATACTATGTATACTACGCCTGATACAGATATATATTTATTTAAGAATATTTCTGGAGAATTGGGTAGGCACGGTGCTTTGCTAGAAGCCAACCATGTCTTGTAAATCGGTAAAAACGCAGTATTAGGTACGTACGTGTTCGGATAGTCCGACGACCGGGTTTACTGCCAACATATCCAGGGATCTCATAGGTCGCTTCCCAAAGATTCACCGATGATGTATGACTCGAACATAATTAATCTGAGATTAATTAGTAGAGAGAGAAAATTAATCTATATTAATTATGGAGAATTTTTTCTGGGATAAAATTCAATTAATAGAGAGAGAACGATTAATTTGGAATTAATCGATAAAATAATATATTCGATATATTAAACGAAATTAGATTTTGAAGCGGAATTAAAATGGATTTTAATTCGGGCAAACGAGTTAATTTAGAATTAATTCGCTAGCGACGTGAATAGTGATTTTGTTAGGCATAATTATTTAATTAAATTTGATTTAATTACGTCACAACGGAAAATTCGTTAATTTGGAATTAGCAAACCCGAGCCCGAGATGTGTTGCGGGCCCACTCGGATTTTGAATCAAGTGGGGCCCACACAAGTCACATCACCTAGTCCATCTCATCTATTTTTGGTTGATGGAAGTGGTTGGGTTGTTGAAAACTTGTGAAACACACAAGCTTAATTCATTGATGTGTGAAAGACCTTTTACTAATTTTTGAAATTTGGTATTAGGTTATTTGATTTTTGAAATCAAACACAACACACTCATCTTTTTTTCTCTCCCTCACTCTCGGCATTGTGCCAATTTTTTCTCTTCTCTTGGCTTGGCCGAGAGTCACACAAGGAAAGGAAACAATTGTTGCAAATTTTTCCAAGTGCTAGCACACTAAAGAGATAATTCAAATGTGATAGGTAAACCAATCCTTGAGCATGAATCAACACTCAAAGCTTGGAGCTTGAAGATCCACACAAGGAGGGCTTGGGCGAATTCTACAAGGAGCATAATTTTTGTGTTCATCGCATCCAAAAGCCGATCAAAGTCAGTATTTCCACTACTTTACTTTGTTGTATTCGCACATTTCATTGCTTAATTGATCTTGGTTTGACCTAGAAAACCCAACACAATGAGCCATATTTGATAATGGGCCTAGCACTAGCCTATTGGGCCTAAGTCAAAATAAAAGGCCCATTTTAGGAATAATGCTAGTTATATTTTAACCAATCCATTTAAGCCCAACAAGAATCATAATTTTGGCCGAAGTCTCTCTTTTCTAGAAAAACCCATAATTTTAAAAAAATTTCAAGACTTACTTTATCATTTACTAAAGACTAATGAAAAATTTGGAAACCATTTATTCTTTCCCCCTCTTGGTCGAAACCTCCATGAAGCCTATGTGAATATTTTTCATTTTTCTTGCAAATTTCCAAAGACAACCAAGAGCAATCCAACACAAATCAAGTTTAGGAATGAGAAAATGAAGCCTGTGGACTCTATTAATGAAGAAAGAACTTGACCCAAATTTTGAAATGTTGATTTTTGATGATTTGATGATCAATGGATGTCATTGGCTTGTGGTGATGTTGTCTATAGTTTTATTTATTAAGAAATAATATTTTTTGAAAAACTCCAAATTATGAAACCCTAAACAATGAGCTAAGTTGAGTTTATGAGATTAGATGTTGTGATGATGTTAGAAGGTTAGATTTATGATGATTTGAATACTTGTAATTGATTTAGCTAATGTGTTGTTGCAAACTTTGAGAGTGGAGTTGAAGGGGGAATCGGCCAAGCCTATGAGGAAGGGTGGGCTGTTTTAAATGTGTTATGAAGTATTGATTGATATTGTTAGGAGAAAGATATGTAAAGTGGGAGTGGAAATAACTTGGATTGTGTAAAAGATGAAGTCTTAGCATTTCTCGCACCAAGTGTTTGACGAGATACCAAACTCATATGAAATTAGGAAATTAAGCATGTTTTATATGCTCTAAAAAGTTCTTATAATAATGAAAATTCTGCTGGGGTTTTTTTGGATCGAAGCAGTTAAAGAGAAGGCGAAATAAGAAAGTAAAGTGACGATATCAGTTTATGATACTTTCTGGACAGGCTGTGAAGATTTATTTATAATTAAAGTTTTTGATATCCGATTGATGAAGAGTAAATATCTAGGTAAACTAGACACATATAAGAGTAACATGTCCAAATTTTAGAATTTTTAGACTTAAAATTAGACCGGACCGAATTTTTGAAGTTAGATAATCTGCTGCCCCTGTGCCCAGTTTTTCAGTTGCACAGCTCCTGAACTTCAGTCCATAACTTGAGCGTCTGGTATTGGAATTGAAAACCGTAAAAATCGACATAAACTAGATACATTAAGGACCATTTTAGTAAAATTTCAACTTCATATTCAACCCTACTTAATCACAGTGAATTTTTAAATTTCGACATCAAGCAGTGAATTTTCTAGCGATTGGTAAAATATAAGTTTCCGCTACCGCACTTGTACAACTCCAAATTTAAGCCCGTAAAATTCATAGATACTATAGATATTTTCAATGTTTAAGTAGATTTAGTATTCATGCATTGCAAATACTTTCATGTCATATGTAAATATTCTGAGTTATAAGGAAGAAAACTAATGGTTGTTTTGACTTTAGATCGACGTCAAGGTACTCGAAGGTCACCCACGCCGTGTACCGCCCCCGACTTCCATAACACTGTGAGTGGAGTACTTGCTTTCAGAATTTACCTATTTCAGTTATTTCTTAATGAGCTTAAGTTTTATGATTTACATAAGATATTAGTTCTTTACTTTTTATGTTATTTAAAAGAAAGGCATAAGGTATTTAAGAGATTTGAGATTCTGAGCACAAAGGATTTTGATGAGAATATTTTCAAAAGTATTTTGAGGAATACTATGGATTTCAATACATATGATTTTTATTTTGATCTTGGAATTGATGGATATTGGAATTGACGGATACAGACATATGCACATGTAGTTTCAAGACTAGGGTGACGGTGATATGTAACGCCTCTAGATCTTAGTTTCAGGATCAGGATGATGGCATTGATTAGCACTCCTGGCTCTAGTCCAATGGCATGTGGGACGACGATACGTTACGCCCCAAGACACTAGTTTAGGCGTATTGGGGGACGGCGATATGTAATGCTCCCATGCGTCAGGTTTTCTACAGTTTTTCAGATATCTCATATATATGATTTTCATAAATGATTTTTCACAAAAGTTTTGAAAGAAAAAGATCTGGTTTATATTTTATGAGTTCAGAAATTGGTTTTATGTTATGATCATTTGATACAGAGTTATTAATACTGTTTTCTAATTTTATAGCTCAACTCACTGAGTTCTTTAGGACTCATCCCCCCCTTCACTCTCCAGTTTTACAGGATCTTTCAGCTGGTGAGCCACTATCATCTTTTGGAGATATGGATCAGGGACAAGAGTACCACTAGAGTCACTAGTTATGTTGGTCCATCATGTCAGACCTACATTCATATAGAATGTAGCCCCTTTTGGGTTCTTTTTAGTGTATGACAGTTGCATGATTTTTGATGTGTCTGTAAAAAGTTAACCAGATTTATGTATACTTTTCTTGTGATTCATGCATTAAGTCATCTCTATGAAATGTGTGTGTGTGCATAATGATATGGTGACTATATATCAGGTTAAGAACTTGACTTATTTAGTAATAGACACTGGCGTAGGTGACAGTGGAATCTATTACCTACTGGTAACCTTCCCGGATTATAGATCTTACACAAGTATTACCATGAAATATGCATGAAGTGAGATGAAAATCTATTATATTTTATCTGATCTGCTTAAGCCTGGAAAGGGTGGTTTGGCGGTAGGGTTTTTAAAGATTTCAAAAAAAATTTCTGAAACCCCCATGATGTATGAGTTTTGATTGATTTTGATGATGTGATTGTTGGGTTTTTTAGCGCGGAAGCTCGCGGTTCGGGCGAAATCATAATTTTAAAACTTTTACAATTACCAAATAAATTATTCAATATCCAATATGAATAATTCATTCATATTTCACCTAAACATATTTATTCGATATCAAATAACGACATAAATAGGTTAGAAACATCGCGAAACTTTTACGAAAACGTTTTTCCGCAAAATGACATAAAATGTGTTTTTATCCGAACCGACCAACCAATATATATGGGGCTGCCCAGGTCAGCCCTAATAGTACTTGGGCAGTTCATGATCTGCCCGAACAGTGACTAATTCACTGTTCGGATAGCGGACACCTGGTAAGCCCGAAACTTACCCAGTAACGCCATTTTTTTTTACCGTTTTCGCATATTTCAACTCCGAAATAATTTCTGACAATTGTTCCAATGCCCAAAACACATCCAATAAATTTATACAACATACTTTTCATCACCAAAATCACAGAATTTTCAGATATAATTTGGTAACCAAAAATATCATTTTTCATACTTTAAATCTAATTTTCTCAACATTAATCATATTAATATTCACACCAACCAAAGTCACCACAAATGAAGAACTCAAGAACAATTATATGAGTTACAAGAGTGGCCATAACACTCTAGAATGGCAACAAGTCATCAAATGACAAAATTGAACTAATATTACACTAATATTATCCAATCAAACTTCGCACATGCATCTAACCTCCAAATCCATCCACAAAATCAAAAAGCCCCAAAATATAAGAAAGACATAAACCCTAGAACTTGTCTAGATGCTCAAGAACAAGAAACAAGATTTCTAAGTTTAAGATTATTGAAGATTACCTCCAAATCTTGTAATTTCCTTAAATTTTTTCTTAAATTTCTTTTCTTTCTTCCTTGACTCTTTAAGAAAAATTTGGGAGCTATTCTTTAGGATGAGATTCGGACATGGCTTCCAAGCAAAGGAGAAAACAAAATTTTCTAACTTAAAAAACAAGCTTGACCGACTTTGAGGGGTATTATGGTCATTTGGACAATTTAATATAATTAAATAATAATAAGCTTTAATTTAACAAATCCAATTTGTAAACTTTAAGCTTAATAAAATCATGCCACATGTAACCAATAATAATCAAACATATTGCATAACAATCATGTAATATTAATATAATTTAATTATCTAGATATTTAACATTTAAACACCTAAATAATTAATTAATACAATTATTATTATATATGTATTTTTATTTACATTAAATAATAAATACATATATTAATGGCATATGTCAAAATCTTATTTGCTAATTAATTAATATGTATCAAATCAAATTTTGTATCAAATACAAATACACATTAATTACTAATTGACTGAAATGCCCCTAATGTATGTATTTTCGTTTAACCGTTTAAACGATTCGAAGTAACTCATTTAATCCGATGAAGTATTATGAATAATCTGTATTATTCATAACGCGTTGCCCAAGTGCTCAACGAGTACACTTCGTATTGTGGGACTCTCTAAGTTTAGGTTTATCCGTCACAGAATCCAATTTCGTGTCCTTAATTCACTCACTCATGAAATATGACGATCACAGATAATCTCACTAAACTATGCAAGTCGAGGTTATTGCATATGTATAATCCCTCCATCACTGGCAATCAATATTATACCAGAGATATAGATTAGAACGTCAAATCCCTAAGGTATAATATAGTCGATTTTTAAATTTACGATCTATAAATAACACTCGGAACTCGCTTTCGAAGTATACCACGGCCATGAATTTACTAGATCGTAAATACGTACATGATACTTATGCCATGTACACAAGACTGACGGATTCTATTTGATACTCACAAGATATCATGAGCATCAGTCCACACCTAACGAATAAGTGGAGGTCTGATCTAAATAGATCGGTAACGTGACTGCCATCGAAGTGTGGAGGATATCTCATATATCCACAGTGGTAACTCAAGTCGAATGACCACTATGTTACTCGACTCGAGAAGATTCCTATTGATGTTGGTGTACCATCTATTAGGAAATCTTCGGTGAGTCATTCAGTGTCTATACGAGTCTCTCAAGACTTATGGTTCATTGGGATAAACCATCGGACCAAGTCTCGATATACGACATGTACTGGTCTCAACAGATTTTACTAACCGACCTGTGTCAGTAAATCTTGACCAGGAACTTTATTTGATAATATACTTCTAGTAGTGACACTTCCCAATGTCAATTACAAACTACTTTGTAACTGCACACTACAAATATATTATCGGGTCTTTGTCTAATATATACATATCACTAAATCATATTTAGTTTCAATCTAATCGTAATTAGATCGAATATGTATATAAAAGCAAGAAGTATTACCATAAATAAGTAATATTATGGAAAAAGAAATTGTTCGTATTCATGAATCGGACATAAATACGATCCGGATTGGCACTCCGAGCACTAACTCTAACAATTTCTCCCACTTGCTCTGGTGTCAATCCACGGTATCATATACACATCTAAATATGTATTACATACGCATGGTCCTCAAGAGCTGACCTAGCACACAAAAGGTAGGCAATAATAAATAGGTCCGCTATAACATATTGAGTTTGTCCAATAAACCCAATCGTTTCCCTTAGCCAGCATCAATCATATATTGTAAAACCTAAGTTATATATCAATATGACTCAGATGCGACATCAATATTGTGCTACAGCTACTGAGTTGTCTATGTATTTAGAAATTAAATCCAAATATTATAAGATAACCTCAAGGACAACACTAATATCAAAACTTCTAATCTATAAGATCATTATGCAACTTCATAAGTTACAACTAATTCCACTAGTACAGTAGAATCAACTGTGACACTCCCACTGTATCTTTTCTGACTCTATATAACGTAGACTGTCTAACGTCATAATTAGACTCAAAACTAATATGACCCTAATGGTTCCGGATTATATTTTCCATGATTAAGAAACTCATTCTTAATATCTCAAAGATAACAAAGAACATGTTTCAAGACCCATCATATGGTCAATGGGGTATCAAAATAACTCATAACAATTATGATTAAATTGATATCTATAATCCCACATAATATAATATTTATTATGTCATCATCCTATGCTGTATAAGATTGACTAGACATTCTAATCAATTTCTTTTTCGACAAAGGAATCATCCTTTACGAAAAATAAATATTATATACAATAGACACACTAACTGCCAAACAGGTTATACTAACTGTCACACAAATAGTCGTGATGTATCATTTATTAGATCATATCTAATGCACGACTAATGAGAGTATCTTATAAGTCTCTTTCGTAAATGAATTTATATCAAATATAACAGAGACTACTCTCACTGCTTTCACGGAGAAAATAAGACTTAGGTAAACCTTTTACCTTACAAATATTTCATTATTACATTAATAATGATAATGTCGTTAGGATATATAACAGTAGAAAGAAATATGTACACTCCCACTAACCCTGCTATCACATATGTATTCTCTATGCTTTGACAAAATCAGATAATCTGGCTAATATCAAAATTAGAGAACACATATTTCGGACAGCCATCTGAGTCTACAATAGGCTCTATAAGCTGGTATATAAAAACTATGATCTTAACAGAATACAAACTCCATGGCCATTCCAAAACGAATTATTCAAACAAATAAATTACAATAGATATCTTCTTCGAAGAAACCATTCAAGAACTCCATTTTTCATTCTTTAGCCAAAATATATAGTTTAATATCAACATTAACCAACAAATCTTTAATTGTTCAATTAGTACGACTAGAGACAAGTTTTCTTATAATCTACAATAGATTGCTGAGTATAACTGTAGGACACAGAAATCAGCGACGCTGTTCAAGGCTCACGGCCCGGTCGGGAGTATGGAGTAGCCCGCGGGGGAACTAAACCGGAGAAATAAAATGGAGTCGCCACCCAGTGTGAACTGGGAAATAATTTAAGGTCGCGCTCACCCCTCGCAAGGGAAAACCTCAAACAGTTGGGTTCAGAATGATCTCTTAATTATGCCACTTGTAATGAATGGATTTGTGCAATAATTTAACCAAGTCTACGCAACATACATACGCAAGATAACCTACATCTAAGTTTGCATACAACTATATCTAATTTTGCATATAACCTATATCTAAGTTTGCATATAACCTATATCTAAGTTTGCATTCATAAAAGTAAGTCGAAATAACGGCAAGCACACAATCTCATGGACACATTAAATTGACGAATACAGAAACATAAATAAATAATCTATTGTCTAAACATAAACATTGAAGAGATATAATTAAGCTTCTAGTGTGAAAGAAACAACTAAATCATGCATAAAAATAACATACTAAACAACTAAATCATGCATAAAAATAACATACTATTTCTAATAAATAACGAATAAACACAAGATTAGATGAAACGAAATATGTGCGTTTCTCAAGCGGTACGTGGAATTGTATCCCAAGTTCAGACCGCACTACCGTCCATTCGGATTCGGCTACGGAATTTACGTCTGGGTTTCCATCCGATATACCGCGAGAGATAACATAAAATCATTCATCCAATGGCCACAACATACATAAACCAACAATACGCATGTGAAGAAATAATAATAAATAACAGAAAAAAGAACGGGAATAAATAAAAGGGTACCCTCAGGTCTAACCTCTTAAGTCGCCTCTTGGAAGTGCGTTACGCGGTTGTCGGAATGCTCCGTAACTTTTCTGATTTACTGGTTCGTTGTTTTCCTTTGTTGCCTCGCTATTTTTGGCTGCTGTTTACTATGTTTTCGCTGCTATTTTTTGTCACTGTTTTTGTGGTTATTTGGGCGGTTTTAGCTTACTTTTTTTTTGCGGTTTTTTGGGTTGTATTTTCAGTGGTTTATGGAGGTTCTCTAGGTTGTGTTTCACGGTTTTAAAGGTGTAGTTTTTCGGACAGTTTTGTGGTGAAAATATGACTGTTTTTCAGGTGCAGTTTCCGGTGAAGGAGTGCAGTTTTTCTGGGCAGTTTCGGTGATGGATGTGCAATTTTCCAGGGCATAATTTTTGGTGAAAGGATGTAGTTTTTTCAGGGTAGTTTTACGGTAGTTATGGGGCTGTTTGCTGGGTGCAATTTACGGCAATGAAAGAGGGATTTTTGGGGACTATTTCGGTAATGAAGAGGGCTGCAGTTAGGGATTGTTTTGGTGATGAAGGGGCTGTAGTTAGGGACTGTTTCGGTGATGAAGGGGTTGTTTGGGGCTGTGATTCTGTGGTGGTTAAGGGAGGTTTCAGGGCTTATTGTCTCGGAAATTTCAGGGGGGTTTCAAGGTTGTTTCACGGCAATGGAGGAGGGTTTTCTTTGTGTTGGGCGTGAATGTGCTAGGGGGTCTAAGGGTTTGGTTTGGGTGTCTTTTTATAGGAGAGGGTTAGGGCTTTCCTTGTACGGGAAGGGAATGAATCATGTAATTATGGAGGATATCTTTTAATTAGTGTGCTATAAGGAAATGATCTCTTCAATTTAGGGAGGTGATTTGTTTTAGTTGAGGAAAGGGATTTATGGGGATTTGATTTGATTTCTTTAATTCGGGAAGGTGATTTGATTAGATTTCTTTAATTCGGGAAGGTGATTTGTTTAGATTTCAACATGTGTTTAATGTGTTAATTATTATTTTGGATGGGTTTGAATGGGCTTGGGCGTGTGATTGGAAGTCTTGGGCCTGTGGTTTGTTCTTTTTGGTGGGCTTGGTGTGTGGCTTGCGGGGTTTTGGGTCGAGGATAAATTTTAAAACAGAGATCCAACGAGCAAACCCGAAGCTAAGCAAACTAATTAAGTCCAACAAGGTATTGATTTCTAACTTTTCTCTTCCGATGTCTGTTTCCTGCGACTTTCACAACTTAAAGGGTAGTGCCTCCATACGGGGCTCATCATCGGGACTTATATGCAAAAATACAGTGCCTACAGTCGCCCCCACTTTGATGGGACTTGTGCAGTGTGTGACAATGACAATCTTATCAAAGTTATGCAGTGCATTTTCACTTACCTGGCTTACCAGCTGCCGCATGACTTGCCTATTGCTTCGAACTGAGTTGATCTGGTGGTGAGGTGCTGCGATCTATAGGAATTATTATCGAACTAAACTGATATGGTGGTGAGGTGCTTCGACCCCCGGGCTTTGTTCCCGAATCACCGAGTGTGGGCTTTGTTCCCGAACTGTGCTGATAATGTGTGGGCCTCGACCATGGGATGCATCCCAAACTACTATTAATGTGTGGGCCTCGACCCTGGGACGCATCCCAAACTGTTGATGATGTGTGGGCCTCGACCCTGGGACTCATCCCCAAAACTGATACTGATGTGGGCCTTGACCCTGGGACGCATCCCAAACTGCTGATGATGTGTGGGCCTCGACCCTAGGACGCATCCCAAACTGCTACTGATGTGTGGGCCTCGACCCTGGGACGCATCTCGGACGCATCCCAAACTGCTACTGATATGTGGGCCTCGACCCTGGGATGCATCCCAAACTACTGATGATGTGTGGGCCCCTACCCTGGAACTCATCCCCAAAACCGCATATGATGTGTGGGCCTCGACCCTGGGACTCATCCCCAAAACTGATACTGATGTGGGCCTCGACCCATGCTCCATCCCCGGAGTGCCATTCCCGGCATATTGAACCCCATCCCCGAGGTATTGCTGATGTGATGGTTCATTCCCGAACCGTGATGTATAAGAAAGGGTAGACTGGTCGCCCCCAGTCTCGGTTCATTCTTCTGTTCTTTGCTGCTTTCATTAGGTCAAGGTAGATCTCCTGATGTGATGTTACATACCCACCTACTATACTGTCTCTCACGAGATAATCCCGATAGTTAAACATATTTTCGTCCTCAACGGATGCCTAGCGTCAAAACCAGAGAACCTTCAAAGTACTTGATACAACTCAAATCCGACCGTCTGAATAAATGATCTGAACTAGACTCTAAGTGTGTGTGTGCCAAGGTTCTTTCGTAGCTTAATCCTTAAGTAAGCCAACTCGATGATTTTGTCTTGAAGAATTGGATCAGTAGGTCTAACCAACCGAGATGTCTTGACCATGCTCTGTGATTACTTCCTCGTACTCAATATGATAAGGTTTTCTTTCTCTTTCGTCTCTATTTTTTTTTCTTTTTTTTTCAACGCACCTATCCTTTAAGGTAGCATTTCTTCTCATGGTGGTCCTAATACTCGCCCATTGGTAGCTTCACGCTTATCAGTTATAGGTGGTTTATTTTTCCTCTTCGGAGACTTTTTCTTCGTTTCCAACCATATCACATATCGTAACACGAGTAAACCAGGATGGATATCTAAGCAAACGGTCATTCACTGATCCACCATCTCTTCAACTAGTCGTCTCGCCGACTACTCAAGCTTCCACCGCTAAGATCCTGTAATTAAGTGCCCGTGAGTCTAGCCGAGATCAACCACTCAAAATACCGGATGAGAGCACATCTCACACTTATCGTTTCTAAGGTTTCACCCTACAGCAAACAATTTCATCACCGGACATATGACTAACCATCAAGGACTTCTTTTTTTTTTTTTCACTCGACTGGAATTCCTCCTTTCAACCGCTGATAATGTGGGCCTCAACCCTGGGATTCATTCACAAAACCGATATTGATGTGGGCCTCAACCCTGGGATCCATTCCCGAAACTGATACTGATATGGGCCTCAGCCCTGGGATCCATTCTCGAAATTGATACTGATATGGGCCTCAACCCTGGGATCTATTCCCGAAACTAATACCGATATGTTGCTAATTCTGGTTGGCTTACATTTACCGCTTTCTCCTTCTTTTTGAAACCTGTAAATACAAAACAGAACAAACACAAAAAAAATGCAAGTATGTTACGTGTATGCATGCATGCATGAATGAATTTCCTATTCCGTTGGGTTAGGTCTTCCGCCAGTCCTCCTGGTGATCGCTCGGTCTTCTCTCCCTCAGGCAAAATATTACTTCAATCTATCCACGTTGATCGGCTCAGTGAACTCATTCCCTTCCAAATCTGACAGTCTCACTGCTTCATTTCCCATGACTTTCTTGACTATATAGGGTCCTTCCCAGTTGGGTCTGAACTTTCCTCTCGGGTCTGTCGTCGACGGCTTTGACTGCTTAAGTACCAGATCACCCTTTCTGATCTTAGTAGGATGCACCTTCTTGTTGAATGCTCGAGCCAACCTCTTATGGTATAACTGCATATGACATAAATACTTCATTCTCTTTTCATCCAGTAATGCTAACTGTTCAAATCTCCGCGAGGCCCATTCTTGTTCAGGTAACTCTGCTTCTGCTAATACCCGCATAGATTGTATCTCAACTTCCACTGGCAGTACTGCTTCCATCCCGTAGACCAAAGAGTAAGGCGTGGCTCATGTTGCTGTTCACATAAGTTCTGTACCCCCACAGGGCGTTTGGTAATTTGTCAGCCCATTCTTTGTAGTTCTCCGTCGTCTTGGCTAGTATCTTCTTTATCGTCTTATTGGCTGCCTCGACTGCCCCATTCGCTTGCTGTCGGTAAAGTGACGACTTATGATGTCCTATCACATACCTCTGTAGTATTGCATTTGTTTCTCCTTGAAACAGGACTCCGTTGTCTGTTACTACGTGATGCGGCATCCCATATCGACAAATGATGTTCCGGGCTATGAACTTTGCCATCTGTTTTGCTGTGACGTTGCGTAATGACTCGGTTTCCACCCATTTTGAAAAGTAGTCTACTGCCACTATTATGAAGCGATGTCCATTCGATGCGTGCGGTCGAATTTCTCCAATCATATCAATTCCCCATGCTGAGAAAGGCCACGACTCTAACAGCCCGTGCAACTCTGTGTAAGGCAAATGGTTCAAGTTACCGTGCGCTTGACAATAATGACAATGTTTTACCAGCTTCGCACAGTCAGCTTCCATGGTCGACCAGTAGAAACCTTGTCTCACTATCTTACGGGACAAGTTCAATCCGTTCATGTGCGGTCCACATACTCCGGCGTGTACTTCTTCCTGTTGGATAACATGACCCATAGCGTCACTATTTGTACAGATCATAGTGTTGTTGTACAAATTAACTATGTGACAAGGAAATTGCACTCTCATCATTTGTGATTAGATCACCTTAGATATATAAATGAAGAGCGGTCCCTATGATTAGTTCATGGATTGAGAATGATATGAGACAGTATCAGTCCACGAATGATTAATCATTAAATATCCCTAGCCGGAGTATTATCGAGACTGGACATCGATAATACGGAATATGCTAGTATTGCACTTGTGCGTGTTGTGAGGGCACAACGACATAGTTCTCATATATTTGGGTATTGGATACTCATGCAAGTGCGATAGGAGGTTGTGTTTCACCGATGGTACGGGAAACTGCTTCGCTCTGGATAGACCCCTCGGAATCCTATTGGTATTATGACTATGTGTCTATGGGAGTCCGACATCAGGGTAGGTGTGTATGGTCTTAACCTGAGATTTGCACCGCTAATGCTTACGACAATCAGTATACTTTTGTTGAGGTCGTCTAGGACTCTAACCGGTTCTGTGTACGCCAATGCTGGGTATATTGAGAATCGTAGAGTATTGGGTGTAATGTCAAGACGGAAGTATCACTCCAGTCATAGTGGAGATGATGTCACGCAGGATACGGTATTAATGCTCTTAAGTGCTGGCCGGCCATCGGGATATTATAACAAGGTCATGTATATCCGATTATAGAGACTAGTTACCAGACATCCGATATGTGCTTCGGACGGGGCAGACACTTATCCAGCCCCAGCCCTAGCACGTGACTATCCGATACTGGGCCGATATACACGATACTTGGTATACTACGCTTGATATAGATCTTAAATATTCTTAGAGAATATGACCGAGAATTGGATAGACTTCGTGCTTTGCTAGAAGACGATCTTGTCTCGTAAATCGGTAGAACGTAGTACTTGGTACGTACGTGATTCGGATACTCCGACGACCGTATTTACTGCCGAATTATCCGGGGATCTCATGGGTCGCTTCCCAATAATCCGCCGATGACGTATGACTCGCACTCTTATATAATCTGGGATTATATAGAAGAGAGAGAAAATTAATCTAGGATTAATTACCGAGATATTTTATCTAGGATAAAATATCGTCTAGAGAGAGATAACGATTAATTGGAATTAATCGATAAATTAATATATTCGATATATTAAACGAAATTGGATTTCGACGCGGAATTGAAATTGGATTTTAATTCGGGCGAACGAATTAATTTAGAATTAATTCGTTAGCGATGTGAATAGTGAATTCGCTAGGCGTAATCATCTAATTACGACGCGACGGAAAAACCGTTAATTTGGAATTAACGAACCCGAGCCCGAGTGTGATTGCGAGCGCATTCGTATTTCGAATTCGAGTGCGGCAACGCAAGTCACATCAAGCGTCAAATCACTCGTCACATCAAGCGTCAAATCAAAAGTCACTTTGAGTGATTGATTGATTGATTGATGGATGTGATTGATTGAGTGATGGACACACAACATGTCACTTTGATAAAGTGAAATGAATAGTTGATGTGTGTGGTTGGAATAGTGTAAGTTGGTGGGAGTATTTACCATTTTATTTATTTGGTAAATGCTTTATAATTTTATGAAAAATATATAAACTCTTTTTGGAAAAGGTTTTACCAACTAATAAGACATTCTTCTCTCTCATTTTCTTTCTTCACACTCACGCCCATTTTGGGCAGAAAACACTCACTGGTTTCACACAAAACCGTGAGCATGAGGGAGGCAAGAGTTGGGTTTTTGTGGCAAAAACCGCAAGTGCTAGCACACTACGAGATATGCGAAGGTGGTAGGGAGGTTCACCCATGAGCCGGGATCCGTCCAACGAAGCTTGGAGCTCCGTTTTGCATCTCAAAGTTTCTGTTTTTGAAGGCAGTGGACTGCTGCAGTTTGGGCGTGAATGGCAGTGCGTTTTTAGCCTTCAATCGTCTTCAAATCGACTCAACCGATCGATGTGAGTATTCCGCAACTTCGTCGATATGTATTCACAATGTTTTTCATGCTTATAATCGATCCGGGACCTTAATAGAAACCAACACTTCCATCGCTTTCTGAGCCTCTTCCTTCCTCATACACTTCAACTGGATACCATTTTCTTGTCTCTTGTATAGTTCTCCTTTCAAACTCACATACTGAGAAGCTAACTTCTGAATGGCTATCTTGTCTTTCCTACTTGCTTCTTCTGGGAATTCCGCCCGTTCTAGATATCTCTGAATATCGTAATACCAAGGTTTCCCATCGTCGACCTCTACTTCTAATATCCTTTCTATCTCATAGATGGGTATGCCTGCTGTTGTCAACACTAGAGGTCTCATCACCAACTTCTCCGGATTTTCCCAAGTTGCGGCTAGTGTAGCTAACGCGTCGGCCATTTGATTTTCTTCTCACGGAAAGTACTGAAATTCACAATCGGGGAGAGCTTGTGCGAGATTCCTGAGGTGGAATAGGTAGGGTTTCAACCGTTCTTTCTTCAGTTCCCATTCTCCTTGCATCTGTCAGACTACAAACATCGAGTCCCCGTAGACCTCCACGTTCTTATCCTTCAAGGTTATCAATGTCGTCAGTCCGAAGGCGCACGCTTCATTCTCAGCCATGTTGTTGGTTACTCCGAACGTCAACCTCTTGTCCATAGGCAGTGTTTCTCATTCGGGGGTTACTATCACAATCCCTATTCTGGCTCATTTGCAGTTCACCACTCTGTCAAAATACATCTTCCATCCTTGGATCGTTATTGCCTGGATCTCATCGTCTGGGAATTCAAACTTGTTTTGGTCTCCCTTTATAGGTTGTAATGCCAGGAACTCTGCTATGGCTCGCCCTGTGATTACTTTAGAAGTGAGATACTCAACATCAAACTCTGTCAGCAATACCAACCATCTGCCTAACTTCCCTACTAGAGAAGGCACCAAATGCAGATACTTCAAGGGATTCTCCTTTGCTACTACTTGGATCTTGTACGATTGGAAATAATGACGTAGTTTTCTGGACACCCACACTACTGCCAAATAGATTTTCTCCACTTCTTGGTAGCGGGCTTCATACGGAAGCATCTTCTTACTGAGGTAGTAGACTGCATGCTCTACCCCCGTCTCATCTGCTTGTACCATCATCGCCCCCAGCGCTTCAGGTTCTATGGCCAAATACAGTATCAAGGGTTTGCCCGGTCTTGGAGGTTTCAAGACAGGTGGTTTCACCAAATATTCCCTGATCTTGTCGAAAGCTTCTTGGCATTGCCCATTCCATTTCACTGGTTGGTCTTTCCTCAGCAATTTGAAGATAGACTCGCATACTGACATCAACTTGGCGATGAACCAACTGATGTACTGAATTTTCCTGAGGAATGCTCTCACTTCTTTCTCTGTCTTTGGCGCAGGCATCTCGGTAATCGCCTTGATTTTCTCAGGGTCTACTTCTATTCCTCCCATTCCCACCGTGTGTCCTAGTAACTTTCCTGACGTTACTCCGAACACGCACTTCTTGGGATTTAACCGCAAGTTGTATTTGTCGACTCATTCAAGGAACTTCTCTAGTGCTTCTATGTGTCTGATTCTTGTCTCTAATTTTACCATCATGTCATCCACATATACCTCAATTTCTTTATGCATCAAGTCATGGAATAATGTAGTGGCCATCCGTTGATAAGTAGCCCATGCATTCTTAAGTCCAAATGGCATCACTTTATAGCAATACGTACCTCATTCCGTGACAAAGGCAGTCTTATGCTTATCTTCTTCAGCCATAAGAACTTGATTATATCCGGAAAACCCATCTGCGAACGAGTACATTGCAGATAAAGCCGCACTATCAACTAGCACATCTATATGGGGTAAGGGAAAATCATCATTTGGGCAAGCTTTGTTAAGGTCTCGGTAATCCACACACATTCTGATCTTCCCATCTTTCTTCGGCACTGGCACAATGTTTGCCAACCACTCGGGGTACTTCACTACTTCCAGAAATCCCACATCTATCTGCTTTTTGACTTCTTCTATAACCTTCTCAGCCCACTCAGGTCTCATCCTTCGGAGCTTCTACTTTATCGGCCTCATGTTCGGATAAGTTGGTATCATGTGTTGGGCGATACTTTTATCCACTCCGGGCATGTCCTCATAGGACCAAGCGAATACTTTAGCATATTTGACTAACATCCCCTCTAATTTCTTTCGCTCTTCAGAGGTAACCTCACTTGAAATTAAGACCTCATTGGTGCTTTCAGGCATGCCAAGGTTAAATGCGTTTGTTTTGGTTGAGTTGATGTCAAATATACTCAAGTCGTGCAAGTTGAAAGGAAGAGACTCAGACAAGTAAGCAAAATGAATGTCTTTATTATTAGCGAATGCAGGAGTACACTCAAATAAATCAGGGACATAAATATATTCATCATCCACAGACGCTATATCCTCTACAGTCGGGTTGTCTTCAGTTTCATTGCTCTCCTCCAGAGTCAAGCTCTCCAGATTCATCAGCTCTTCTTCCCAATTGTCTTCCTCATTCACAACTTCTTCTGCCAGCGGCTTCTCACCCATCACATCCTGGAAGATCTCAAATCATGGTATCATGACCTCATTGGCTTCAACTGGTTCAGGCTCTCCTTGGTACCCTGTGGCTTTTACAAAATATTCCGTCAACTTCAATCCTTTCTTCTTAGCCTTCGGCTTATCCTCGTCGGACTTGTATCCCAAACCTCTCATGGTGGTCTGCCCCTTGAAGTCGGGCAATGCTCATCCAACACTTGAGCCTGTGACTGGCTCGAACTTCATCTTCTCCATGATCCTAGCCACCTTAGGATCTACCCACTCCTCAAAGGTTGCCGACACTTGGAACCTCTTAAAAGGATGTATCTCCAAAGCGGCCACAACATTGTCTACTTCAGCTCTGATAGTGACAATCTCTCCCCTATACGGGAACTTGATGACCTGATGCAGAGTGGAGGGCACGCCCCCAAGTTTGTGAAACCATGGCCTCCCCAAAAGTAAAGCAAAAGTGGCCAGGATATCAAGCACTGTGAATTCGACCCCATCCTCTATTGGGCCCACTTTGACCACTGAAACAAAAGTACCTTCAACTCCTCGCTTGCTATCATCATATGCCTTGATAGTCATGTTGGAGGGATTCAGATCTGTCGCCTTCATACCCAACCTCGATAGAATCTTCAAAGGACACACAATGATAGATGAGCCATCATCCACCATTACACAAGACGTTTTCTTACCCCTCACTTCAGCTCTTATGAATAATGGCCTATTATGATTCCTTCTTTCTGCCGGGAGTTCCTCCTCAGAAAAGGTTATCACCTGCAAAGCTTCCTTCTGCACCGATCCTACAAACATCGTAGGGTTGGCATCCTCTGGTACTATTATCTTGCTCAAGGCCTCAACCATGGCACGTCTGTGATCTTGTGATGCACACAACAACTCCCAAATGCTCAGTTATGCTCGTGTCTTCTTCAACTGACACAGCACTACATCTCCTTCAGCATTATCCCCGTTCTCCGCCACTTTTCTACCTTCGGCCAACACCTCTTTGCCTTTCTCCACTATATCACTGTAAAAACGTCCACTGCGTGTCATTCATTTCACCTCCTCTTCATCACTGCTTGAGAAGTCCAGCCATAAATTCTTCCCCTGCTTCGTTTCAACCTCACTATTGTAATCCCAAATCCCCAAGCAAAAGGCTTGGCGGTCAAAGGTTTGGAGGACGAGGTTTTCAGGTAGGCCGGAGCTAATCAAATAAGTAAGTGGTGGGACAGAGTGATAGTTAGGTAGGGAGTTTCTGTGTGTGTTGGGTTGCCCTTTTTCGGGGTCAGGTATTTTGTGGAAGTCTATGAGGTCCTGGATTTCATGTCTGAGGCGGGCACAACTGTCGGTGTCATGGCCTTTCTGCTGGTGGTAGTGACAGTAAAGGTTCAGGTTAAAGTGTGGTGGTGGAGGGTGTGGAAGTGGTTTTGATTCTAAGGGTTTTAGGAGTCTTTGTCTCGTCAACTTCTCAAGCACCTTAGACAAAGGTCTACCTAGGTTGGAAAAATGCCGGTTTCTGACGGCTGCTACCTCAGCAGAAACGGGCTTGGCACTTGATGGTCCTTCAACAGTCCTCATGTTCAGGCCATAAAACTTCCTGTTCTCAGCTTCTTCCTCCTCAATGTCCATGACACTCTCCCTCAACTGTCGTAAATCAGTGATCATAGAAGTCATCCTCCTCAACTTGCCATTAATAGAGGGCTTGGTACCCTTGATGATCATCTTGATATGGTCATTCTCTGAGGGCCGAGTCTGCATTTTCAAAAGCTGGCTTCTCCAGCGGTCCACATAATCCTTGAAGCTCTCCTCCGGCTTCTGTTTGGTATTCTCCAAGTCGATCTCCAAATCCGTGACATACTGATTCAGAAAGGCCTCTGCCAATGCCCTCCAATCGTCTTTGACCTTCCTCTCCAGGCCATGGTACCATACTACGGGTGCCCCTTCAAATGACATCCCGAACATCTTCTGAACATGACGCTTCGACAGACCCACTGAACTCATCACAGAAACATACTGTCGGAGATGGACACTCGGATCCCCGTTCCCGTTGAACTTGGCTATGTCAGGCATCTTGAACTGAGCCGACAGCTGCTCCTCAAAAGTCATCGCCTCATAGTCCAGCAAATCTTCATGCTTACCCATCATCTTGCGGGTAACTGACTCTACCTGATCTCGGAGTTTCTACAATTCAGCCTGAGACCCGGCTATCCTTCCCGCAGCATACTCAGCCATGTCATCATCAAAAACAGGGATATCATCACTCAACCTGTTCGGAGGTTCCTCACGCCTCTCATTCTCAGAGCCTCCCTCAGCGTGGGGCACAACCATACTGGCCACAGCGGTGGTCAAAGCTTGCAACTGCTCGGTAACCTTAGTGAGACTAGTCTCCAATTGATCCATACGAGATCCCTCGTTAACTGATTCGCTCATGTTTGCTAACAGCCTTTTGACGAGTCTTCCCTCTTCCCTAACCCAACGGGTATCTATGGTGTCTCTTAAAACCGCATGTTAGCATGTATGCGTGCGATGCATGGAATATATAAGTCGGCCCATTATAATTTTAAAGTATTAAATCATACTATTGTGAGGTGCAAACTTGTCCTAGTTGAAAAAGGCCCAACAAGTTTACACTTTTGCGATAACATGGCTAAACAACATCAAATGATAAGAGGTCTAAACATAAAGTGGCCCATCAGTATTTTAGAAGCTTTTGGCCCAATTTTCATAAGAGGCGAGCTCGTCCCAGTTTAAATGGCCCAACAAGTTCACAACTCATGACGAAGGTCCAACTGAATCCAAATGACGATAGTCCTAAACATAGGCATAAATGGATAGTTTCTATCGGTTATACAACTACAGTTCATATGCGGGTTTATAGGGGTATAGACAAAGGCTCTCGTCGGCGAAGGATTGCCCACAACTAGGTCTCCCCACTCAAGGGTCCGAACGACCAAGTAAGCGCACCTTTTTTATACGCTAAGGTACGTGCTAATGAGTTATGATGCATGACTGACTGTCAGATGGATTTCCTATTGAAGATTCCCCAGAAGAAGGGTGGAGCAGACTCTCTTAAATACCCAAGCCTCTTAGGCTCTTATCGCCTTGGTGACAGGAATAAACAACAAGTCCTCCAAATTAGTCCATCACGGTAAGCTTCGAGTAAATGATTATCTAGGTGCATTCACAGCTTTTCCTTAGAAAGGTAGTGAATGAAGGAAGACACCAAACCATTACCTAGCTCTAATAGTGCCTTTGATTAAACCCATTCAACCCATGGTAGACACGGTTAATTAAAGCACAAATCACAAACATTACAAGACATTATTTCGGGGCTGATTCTCTATCCCCAGTGGAGTCGCCAGACTGTAGGACATAGAAATCGGCGACGCTGTTACAGGCTCGCGGCCCGGTCGGGAGTATGGAGTAGCCCGCGGGGGAACTAAACTGGAGAAATAAAATAGAGTCGCCACCCAGTGTGAACTAGGAAATAATTTAAGGTCGCGCTCACCTCTCGCAAGGGAAGACCTCAAACCGTTGGGTTCAGAATGGTCCCTTAATTATGCCACTTGTAATGAATGGATTTGTGCAATAATCTAACCAATTCTACGCAACATACATACGCAAGATAACCTACATCTAAGTTTGCATACAACTACATCTAAGTTTGCATATAACCTATATCTATGTTTGCATGCATAAAAGTAAGTCGAAATAACGGCAAGCACACAATCTCATGGACACATTAAATTGACGAATACGGAAACATAAATAAATAATCTATTGTCTAAACATAAACATTGAAGAGATATAATTAAGCTCCTAGTGCGAAAGAAACAACTAAATCATGCATAAAATAACATACTAAACAACTAAATCATGCATAAAAATAACATACTATTTCTAATAAATAACGAATAAACACAAGATTAGATGAAACGAAATATGTGCGTTTCTCAAGTGGTACATTGAATTGTATCCCAAGTTCAGAC
This sequence comes from Zanthoxylum bungeanum, assembly GCA_019454045.1. Lineage (NCBI taxonomy): Eukaryota > Viridiplantae > Streptophyta > Magnoliopsida > Sapindales > Rutaceae > Zanthoxylum > Zanthoxylum bungeanum. The sequence goes on from SKCR01019261.1 coordinate 26,077, forward strand.
CGCACTACTGTCCATTCAGATTCAGCTACGAAATTTACGTCTGGGTTTCCAACCGATATACCGCGAGAGATAACATAAAATCATTCATCCAATGGCCACAACATACATAAACCAACAATACGCATGCGAAGAAATAATAATAAATAACAGAAAAAAGAACGGGAATAAATAAAAGGGTACCCTCAGGTCTAACCTCTTGAGTCGCCTCTTGGAAGTGCGTTACACTGTTGTTGGAAGGGTTGATGCTCTGTAACTTTTCCGATTTACTGGTTCATTGTTTTCCTTCGTTTCCTCGTTGTTTTGGGCTGCTGTTTACTCTGTTTTCGCTACTGTTTTTGGTCACTGTTTTTGTGGTTATTTGGGCGGTTTCTTGGGCTGTATTTTCAGTGGTTTATGGAGGTTCTCTGGGCTGTGTTTCACGGTTTTAAAGGTGCAGTTTTTCGGACAGTTTTATGGTAAAAAGAGGACTATTTTTTAGGTGCAGTTTGCGGTGAAGGAGTGCAGTTTTTCTGGACAATTTCGGTAATGGATGTACAATTTTTCAGGGCAGAATTTTCGGTGAAAGGATGCAGTTTTTTTAGAGCAGTTTTACGGTAGTTACAGGGTTGTTTGCTGGGTGCAATTTGCGGCAATGGAAGAGGGATTTTTGGGGACTGTTTCGGTAATAAGGAGGCTGCAGTTAGGGATTGTTTCGGTGATGAAGGGGCTATAATTAGGGACTATTTCAGTGATGAAGGGGTTGTTTGGGGCTATGATTCTGCGGTGGTTAAGGGAGGTTTCAGGGCTTATTGTCTCGGCAATTTCAGGGGGGTTTCAAGGTTGTTTCACGGCAATGGAGGAGGGTTTTCTTTGTGTTGGGCGTGAATGTGCTAGGGGGTCTAAGGGTTTGGTTTGGGTGTCTTTTTATAGGAGAGGGTTAGGGTTTTCCTTGTACGGGAAGGGAATGAATCATGTAATTATGGAAGATATCTTTTAATTAGTGTGCTATAAGGAAATGATCTCTCCAATTTAGGGAGGTGATTTGTTTTAGTTTAGGAAAGGGATTTATGGGGATTTGATTTGATTTCTTTAATTCAGGAAGGTGATTTGATTAGATTTCTTTAATTCGGGAAGGTGATTTGATTAGATTCTTTAATTCGGGAAGGTGATTTGTTTAGATTTCAACATGTGTTTAATGTGTTAATTATTATTTTGGATGGGTTTGAATGGGCTTGGGCGTGTGATTGGAAGGCTTGGGCGTGTGGTTTGTTCTTTTTGGTGGGCTTGGTGTGTGGCTTGCGGGGTTTTGGGCCGAGGATAAATTTTAAAACAGAGATCCAACGAGCAAACCCGAAGCTAAGCAAACGAATTAAGTCCAACAAGGTATTGATTTCTGACTTTTCCCTTCCGACGTCCGTTTCCCGCGACTTACGCAACTTAAAGGGTAGTGCCTCCATACGAGGCTCATCATCGGGACTTATATGCAAAAATGCAGTGCCTACAATAACTTTTCTCACTGTCATACTATAAAGGTCAAACCTTTAATAAGCTCACTTTGCTTTTGCTGCGCAAACAGTTTGCATATTTTATGAACGATTCATAACGAAAGCTCAATCAAGCTCCAAACTTGATCGTAGTAAGCTATAAACAATCTTAGATCTATGGTTTAATGCTAATTTCTGAAATCGATATCAAATATCGCTCCCATTATAAGTTATAGGATAATTTTCTTCGATAAGAAAACTGTAGAACCATTAAGTATCAAATACTTCGCAAATGATTCTGACATCCTATTAGACTTGTATGGAAGGTGTCTAAAGGTCTTTTCATCTTATTAATTATGTGGTTCCATTTATAGTTTATCACTCTCACATTTAACTTCAATAAGTCAAGTCTTTTCTACAATGGTCAATCATCTGATGTTACATACCAAGTAATAAAACAATTTTATTACTCGAGATCATAGAAAAGATATTCTATCAAATATAATACAATATTATATTAAATAAAATAAATGATAAACTTTTACTTGTACCTCCAAGGCGCAAGTACTTTTCAATTATATAAAAGAAAGATTCAAATCTCAAACTTTTCAAGATTCGAATTTTCTACTTATACATATCATATACGTAACTATAGAAACTAATGGAACATTAATTAAAATGATGAATTAGTGTTACTGGAGCATATCCCCAAGAGTATTGAAACTAATTCGGTAACACTCAATATCAAACGAATCAAATCATATAAGATTCGATTTCTCCCACTGACCAATTACATCACGATAGAATCGTAGAAGAATAATATTGAGTAAGAATCATATTCATTGAATAATCTTAGAACTAATTGTCATAAATTCATATGTTTGATCGTATCAAACATCTTTGAACAATTCAAAGACTCGTGATGAATTTTAAAGATACAGTTTTCAAAACTTCAAATTGAATATCTTTGAACCAGTCAAAATATTCTATTCGTGTTTCATCAGAAACATATTGAAAGTTCTCAAACCATTCAAGACGTTCAATATATATTCTTTTAGAAACATGTAACTAAGTCATGACAACTCATTAACTAAGTTACAAAGTAAAGAAAATTATCCAAGGCAATTTATAATTCATTAAACTACATACATCCAATGTATTAGTGTAATAAATCTATGGTCCAATGACGATCATTGGTTAAATGAGATTTAATCACATTCCCGAATACAATATTCATTAAATGGATAAGGATATGTGGTGTGATCTCGTATCAGACCATCCTTTACCATATGGAATAAGCATCTAATGCTTATGTGATAAAATCTCATAAAACACTGTTCTAAGTTATTTACTTAATCAAATATTTTTCTTGATGTTTATCTCTATATCAATGACACTACTAGTCGTATTAAAATATGTAACAATTATTTATAAAGAACAAGTAACTATCCAATAGTCACAAATTTTGATATCAAATATCAAAATAATTATTAAATAATATTTTAAATAACTAGACGGGAGATCTGGTATCCAATACTTATAGTTGTCGTATTGTGAGAATCAATATTCTCTGCACACAACTATACATATCTCATTTCTTTAGCTTTATAATTTGCCTTCAACTATTCACAATAATTGTAAATAATTGATTAGCAAATTGTGTCAAATACGTTACCCTTAAAGGTCACTAAAGTCAAGAAACGTCATTACCAGATAAACAAATACCTAATGAGGTTTTCTTAATGCCAGTCAAGAAACTCGAGACATGAACTAATTCACGTCAATTCTTATTGCAAAAGAAACTATTCTCTCTAGACTATTATATCCTAAAACGAATATCTATTTAGATTATCTATTGTGACTTAGAAACCAAGTCACTAACCATCTTAATTTTTCAAGAAAATTGGAACAACAGTTCCCGATGGTTTAGACTAATCTAACAATATCCAAGTTTACTCTTAATTTAGAACCTATTCTAGAAATCTGCAACCATAAGGAAAGTCAGAAAACATATAGATAAATATGTATGTAGTGGATCACAAGTTTAATTCTATATACACAATAGAATAAAGGAAACATTAGCGGCATTTTTCACAATATTACACATTGCCTTGGTTATGGATTTTTAACCCAGCAGTGCCTCCCACTACTTTACATAATATCGTAATCCCCAATGGAAAATGAGAATCCAATAATTAAATTGAATTCCATAGTGAGAAGTGGACCCCATGAATATATTTCGACTCACAGTTTTAGCACGTTCTTGCCTACGTATATTCACAGGTAGAAAACTCATTGTCAATCACACTCATTGTGACTCCTGATTTCGGTCCTAACCGTTTCTCGTTATGACAGCTTTGGCATGTTCACAAGGAGGCGTATCAAGGCTTCACTTGTCAGTGAAAAAATCAAGCTACCGATGTAGTCCTGACAGCTTTGGCACGTTCAGGATTTTCACTTTCACCTAAATTTGTCTCTTATCATATAAGTTCTACCGGCATAAATGAACTACCATCAGCCATAACTGCACAGCTTTGGCACGATACAGCTACAACATCAGGAAATCATTTGCATCCGTACTGATAAGGCGGACCAAGAAACAAGTATTCCTAATACTAGTTACATTAACGTCTTATTTAAGCGGGGATATTCTTAAAGAGGTTTTTTACTCTACATCAAATGTAGATTTTAATTTAGATCAATTTCTCAAAAGTTCAATTCAACCTGGGAAAACACAACTTAACTTAACCATTAAATCTACGTTACGTTTTCCGTTAATGTAGAACCGAAAAATTAAGAAACATCTAAATAACATGCATATGCAAATATCAAAATTGGATTATATATCATATATCAAGCATGACAAATGTAAAGGATGAAGGATCAGACCTGCTCTGATACCATTTTTGTTGGGTTTTTTAGCGCGGGCGAAACGGAAGCTCGCGGTTTGGGCGAAATCATAACTTTAAAACTTTTAAAATTACCAAATAAATTATTCAATATCCAATATGAATAATTCATTCATATTTTACCTAAACATATTTATTCGATATCAAATAACGACATAAATATGTTAGAAACATCGCGAAATTTTTATGAAAATGTTTTTCCGTAAAATGGCATAAAATACGATTTTGTCTGAACCGACCAACCAATACATATGAGGCTGCCCAGGTCAGCCCCAATAGTACTTGGGCAGTTCATGGGCTGCCCGAACAATGATCAATTCACTATTTGGACAGCGGACACCTGGTAAGCCCGAAACTCACCCGGTAACGCCTTTTTTTTTTACCATTTTCGTATATTTCAACTCCGAAATAATTTTCGACAACTTTTCCAATGCCCAAAACACATCCAATACATTTATACAACATACTTTTCATCACCAAAATCACAGAATTTCCAGATCTGATTTGGTAACTAAAAATATCATTTTTCATGCTTTAAAATCCAATTTTCTCAACATTAATCATATTAATATTTACACCAACCAAAGTCACCACAAATAAAGAACTCAAGAAAAATTCTAGGAGTTACAAGATTGGCCATAACACTCTAGAATGGAAACAAGTCATCAAATGACAAAATTGAACTAATATTACACTAATATTATCCAATCAAACTTTACACATGCATCTAGCCTCCAAATCCATCCACAAAATCAAAAAGCCCCAAAATATAAGAAAGGAAGAAACCCTAGAACTTATCTAGATGCTCAAGAACAAGAAACAAGATTTCTAAGTTTAAAATTATTGAAGATTACCTCCAAATCTTGTAATTTCCTTAAACTTTTTCTTGAATTTCTTCACTTTCTTCCTTGACTCTTCAAGAAAATTTTGGGAGCTATTCTTTAGGATGAGATTTGGCCATGTGATAAGTGGTAAATAAATCACTATTCTCACTCATTTAACTTAATATTTTGTATAGTTTCTTGGGTTTTATGAATATTTTTATGTGTTTTGTGTTATTTTGCAGATAAATAAAGGTTTGGAAATCATTGGAATCAAATCAGGGCCAAAACAGCGAAAAACAGATAAAAAGGGCAAAATCGTCATTTGGGTGTCGCGACCGTTAACGTGCGCCGGACACGTGTTAAAATCAGAGAAACCTGCTATCATGCGCTTTTTCTAAAATGTGCTTGCCACGTGTCAACATTATATCAAATCTGCTAAAATACGTCAGACACGTGTCACCATCACATGCTGCCGACAATCATCATCGACACGCGTCATTTGCTAAAATACGCCTGCCACATGTCAACATCATAGCGAATCACGCTAACATGCGCCGGACACGTGTCGTCATCCCATGCTTCCGACACTAATAATTCAGCTGCCGATGAAAGTGCGACACATGTCCTCATCTCCGCAACCTGCGTGCCACACGTCCAACATCTACGGCGACGCGCAAGGTTGTCCGCGTCGCGACGCGTGATGCCCAGTGACGCCTATAAATTCAGCTTGATTTCAGAATTCAAATCATACCTTTCTAGAGTTCCTGATAAGGGACTAGGATTGTATCTTGTTTGTTTAAGTTTTTGTAATTTAAATTAAATATTTTTATTTATTTATTTACTTTCAGCACTTTTAATTATGCATTTTTACTTTTAGCACTTTTAATTATGCACTTTTACTTTCAGTAATTTGTTTTATTTATTTACTTTTTATTTATTTTATGTTCAGTAGTTAATTTACTGCTGGGGTAGGGTGAAGCTTTTTACTTTTATAATTTAGATTAATCTCCCTCAATTATAATATATAAATTATCTAAAAACCTGACTTAATTAGATACTGCGTTATTGGTCAGTTGGACTTAATTAAATTGATTTTAACCTGACGTAATTGGATACCACTAAAAGAGATTTGAGGGCGAAAATCCGGTAACGCAGCGGAACAGTGGAAAATCAAAATTTTCCGATTTCAAAAATTTTTCTCGGATTAATCAAATAAACATATTTATTTAATTATCCAATTATTGAATTATGAAATATTACACAAGAAATCAAATTTTTGTGTAATCACCAAATTACCCCAAAACTTTATATTTTATTCATTTTAGTCCGAAATTGTTCAATCCAACACTTCAATCATGTTTCTTCCACACCAATCAAGCCTCACCACAATGAAACAACTATAGAACAAATCTAGGTCATTTAAGAGTGGGTCAATAACTCTAGAATGACAACAAGTTTCTTAAACTTTCAAAAGAATGCTAGTTAACACCTTATAAGCATTCTATGATCTTATACATGCTTTAACCCTATCCACAAACTTCCATCAAACAAAAACACCAAGATTAAAGAATAGAAAAACATGAGAACATCACAAGATGTAGCCTAGAACATAAGGAACATTTTCCTTTCTAATAGTAAGTTGAAGAAACTTACTAAAATTCAAGCTTTCTTTGATTTTTCTTTTTGTCTTTCTTCTTCTTCATCAAGCTTCTTTTGTTTTTCTTTTAATGTAGTTTTAGATGATATTTGGTTAATGAAAAAATATCCAACACTTGGCTATTTTGTATCATGGACGAATTCAACAAAGAAAATAATAAAAGATATTTATTTAATTTGTTTAATAAATACCAACTTGTCAACTTGCAAAAATGAAATCATTAACACTTTAATGAATTACTTAAAGTCAACAAAGGCATCTTTAAGTCATCTCAACATTGATCATAACTATAAAATATATATACTTTAATTAATTTAATTATTTAATAATTAAATAATTAATTAATTAATTAAGTACAAATATATTAAATATATGTATTATATTTACATTAAATATTAAATACATATATATATTTATGATATTAGTCAAATATCTTAATTTGACAATTAATTAATGTGTATTTGAATTAATCCATCATTAAATACAAATACACAAAAATTAGGAAATGACTATCGGGTCCCTACACATGTATTCTTCGTTTAACCTTTAAACGACTTTATAAATAATCAATATTATTTATAAATATTGCCCTAGTGCTCTATGAGTATATTTCATTAGTGAGACTCTCTAGATTCAGGCATATTCGTCACGAAATCCAATTTAATGTCCATAATTTATCCACCCATAAATTATGACGACCACGGATAAACTCGCTGAATCATGCAGGTCGAGGTCATGGCAAATGTATAATTCCTCCATCACAGGTATCCGGATATATCCCAGAGATATAGATGTAAATGTCAAATCTCTATAGGGATTATCTCGTCGACGTTTCTATTAGCAATCTCAAAAAAGAACATTTAGAACTGACTTCTAAAATTTACCACGGGCCCATGGTTTTTATCTGATTGCTAGTCATATATGGACTACCTATGCTCTGTACATAGAACTGACGGATCCTATCTCGATATACACAGGACACCTTGAGGATCTAACAGACGGAGGTCTGATCTTAATAGATCGGTGATGTGACTGCCATCTAAGTGTAGAAGATGTCTCATGTGCCCACTGTGGTATCTCAAGTCTAAGAATCACAAATACTACTCAACCCGAGAAGATTCTTATTGACGTTGGTGTACCATCCATTAAGAATCTTCGGTGAGTCATTCAGTGTTTATCCGCTATAAACACCTACACATCTATACTTGTCTCCAAGACTTATGGTTCATTGAGAAACCATTGGAATCATATATTCCTGTATACGACATGTACCGATCTCAACGGGTTTACTTTACTGACCAAGTAGTGTAAACCTTGACCAGGAACTGTCTGAGAATGACAACGTCATGATACAACTCAATGTCAGTTGTGACACTTTTGTAACAGCATCATGACTAGTCATTCTAAGGTCATTACGTCTTTACCATATTAAAAGATATATATATATTATATTATAGAAACTGCATATATTATTCATAATAATAATGTTTTATAGAAGTATTCTCAAAGAAATACAACCGAGAATTGGCGCTTTGCGCACCAACCCCAACAAAAACTCTCACTTGCTCTAGTGCCAATAACGATTGTATCTAATACCCATCGACTCCATGTGTTTATCAAACAACTTCGGAGGTATGGCCTTCGTTAGCGGGTCTGCTACATTATCTTCACTCGGTACCTTGCACATGACAATATCCCATTGCGACACATTCTCTCGAATGATGTGGTACTTGCGTTCCACATGCTTCGACTTCTGATGCGCCATCGGTTCCTTTGCTTGCGCAATGGCTCCAATATTATCACAGTTTAACGGAATCGCATTCTCGATACTTGGGATAACTCCCAATTCTGTGATAAATTTCTTTATCCACACAGTCTCTTTTGCAGCTTCTGAAGCTGCAATATATTTTGCCTCAGTGGTGGAATCTGATGTTGATCCCTGTTTGGAACTCTTCCAACAAACTGCACCTCCGTTAAGGGTAAATACGAATCCAGATGTAGACTTTCTATTACCGGGATCCGATTGGAAATCGGAATCCGTATACCCGTTAACTTGCAGTTCATTTCCTCCATAAATTATTAACTTATCCTTAGTACCTTTAAGATACTTTAGGATATGTTTAATGGCCATCCAATGGTCATTTCCTGGATTGGACTGATATCGACTAGTTACGCTAACAACGAAACTGATATCAGGCCTCGTACATAACATGGCATACATTAAGCTACCTAAACATGAAACATAAGGTTGGTTAGACATTCTAACCTTCTCATCTTCTGTTTGTGGACTCATCTTCTTTCAAAGATGAATCCCATGTCTGAACGGTATATTTGATGTCTTACAGTTACCAAAATTGAACGTTCTAATATCTTATCTATGTACGTTGATTAGGATAACCCAATCAGCTTCCTTTGTCTATCTCTATAGAGTTTTATCCCTAAAACATATGAAGCTTCTCCCAGGTCCTTCATGGAGAAATTCTTACAAGGTACGCTTTGACGCTTTGTAACATACCTAAGTCATTCCCAATGATTAGGATGCCATCAACATATAGGACTAAAAATACGACCATACTCCCACTGGCCTTCTGATACACACAAGATTCTTCTGAATTCTTGAGAAAACCAGACGATCTAATAATCTTATCGAATCGAAGATTCCAACTTCGTGAAGCTTGTTTAAGTCCATAAATGGACTTCTTAAGCTTACATACCATACTCGAGTTTTCGCTGGACGCAAAACCTTCCGGCTGTTCCATATAGATTTCTTCATCAAGAAATACATTTAGAAAAGCCGGTTTGACATCCATTTACCAAATCTCATAGTCATGATACGCAGCTATAGAAAGCAAAATCTGAATAGACTTAAGCATTGCTACTGGTGAAAAAGTTTCATCGTAGTCGATGCCAGATCGCTGCGTGTAACCTTTTGCTACCTGTCGGGCCTTGTAAGTTTCAACCTTACCGTCAAGCCCTCGCTTCCTCTTGTAAACCCATTTACAACCGATAGGAACAATTCCTTCAGGAAGCGGAACCAAGTCCCAAACTTGATTCTCATGCATTGAGTTTAACTTGGATTTCATGGCACTTTGCCATTTTCATGGAGTCGATGTCCAACATCGATTCTCTATAGGTGAAATGATCAGCCTCTTCTACTAAGAGAACATCTAGACTCTTTTCTTGTATCAAATACAAGCGTTCAGGAGGTCTAGATACTATTTCTAACCTACAGAGAGTGTGTGTTGAAGGTCTTTTATCTACTTGAACTTCAGGTTCCTCCATTGTTTTGTTGTTTTCAGGTTGGGCTTCATCAAGTTCAACCTGTCTATGATTACATCTTTCAGACAAAAATTCTACCTCTATAAATCTTACGAAGCAAGCTACAAACATATTTCGATGCTCGGTATCATAGAATAGATATCCTCTCGTATTCGAAGGATATCCAACTAACCTAAACTTTTGCCCTCGAGGCGAAAGCTTATCTTGCTGAGTCACCCTGACATAGGCAAGACAACCCCAAACCTTAATGTAATTAAGATTTGGTCTTCTACCAAACCATATCTCATACAATATCGTAGGAACAACTTTTGAAGGAATCTTATTCAAAAGATGTGCAGCTGTTAAAAGAGAGTAGCCCTATAAGAAATATGGCAGATCTGTGAAACTCAACATCGACCAGACCATATCCAATAAGTCTGATTTCTCCTCTCAGACACTCCATTGTGCTGTGGAGTACCTAGAGGAGTATATTGAGCGAGAATCCCATTCTCCTTCATATAATCAATGAACTCACCACTCATATATTCTCCGCTTTGATCAGATCGAAGGCATTTAATATATTGTCCAGTTTTTTTTCTACTTCATTTCGGAACTCTTTGAACTTTTCAAAGGTTTCCGATTTATGTCGCATTTAATAGACATAACCGTACCATGACAGATCATCGGTAAAGGTAACGAAGTACGAATAACCACTGTGAGCAGTCTGACTTAGTGGACCACATACATAAGAATGTATGAGTTCCAATAAGTTAGTGGCGCGGTGTCCAACACCAGAAAATGGGGCTTTGGTCATCTTACCCTGAATACATGATTCACAAGTTGGATATGATTCAATGGTAAGATCTGGTATCAAACCATTCCTAACCAATTGGGTAAGGCGTTTAACGCCTATATGACCTAGTTGCATATGCCAAAGTTCAGTATTATTAATTACAGGTAAACTACATTTATTAACTCCATTATTTAAAATATATTTTCTAGTTTGCATTGTATAATGACCATGCTGGTTTGGACAACAAAGGATCTGAATATTATGTTTATCATATAAATACAAAGAACAGTTCTTAATATTAATACAATAACCTTCTGTAACTAATACAAAAAGAGATATAATATTAGCTACACATCCAGGTACAAAATGACAGTCATATAACAACAATGTCCCATTCGACAATGAGATCTTGCAAACTCCCACTGCAACTGCATCCAGAGAGTCTCCACTCCCGAATCGCAACTGCATCTCTCCAGGCTTCAGTCTCGTACTTTCCTTCAGCACCTGCAACGAATTACAAATGTGAATAGGACAAGCAGAATCTAAAATCCAGCTGGATGTAACGGCTTCACAAGCTAAAGATATATCAATAACTGGAAAAATAAATGTACCTGATGTCGATGCTCTCTCCCTCATCAACTGGGCAATGTAGTCAGGATAATTCCTTTTCCAATGCCCGACTTTGCTGTAGTGATGACATTTGTCTTCAGAAGCCCTCATGGGCTTTGCTATCTTTGTCTGTGGTTAAGGACCGAGACCCTTCATCTTCTTCCCAAAAAGAAAGTGAAGTAGGTCTATGAGGGCGAGTCGGTACTCCATTCTTAAGGTCCTCTTCCGTCGTGAGCAACATCCTATACAGCTCTTGGTAGGTACAATAATCCCGTTCATGTTGAAGTACATCACGAACTGGCGATAAGAAGCTGAGAGTGAACAAAGAATTACACTCCTACCGAGAATGTCTTTCAGAATGAGATTATGTTGCCTCAATTGATCGATCAAATCGATCATCTGAAGAACATGCGGGCTAACAGCTTGCCCCTCATCCAATCGCGCATGGAACAGTTCCATTGCGACCTTGTGAACAATAACTTGTTCTTGGTTCTCAAACGATTGTCTTAATCGTGTCATCATACTATACGCATCTGACATGCCATAGTATTGTTTCTTGAGCCCCGGTGAAAGCGAAGTTAAGATGTATGATTTAACTTTTAAATCATCATCCTTCCAAGCTTGGAAGACTTCGCGTTCTTCCGGTGTAGCGTCCTCTGCCACAGCAAGGGGCAGTGGACCCTCAAGAACATATCCCAACTTCTCGGAATCGATGACAATCCTCAAATCCAAATCCCAATCGGTGAAGTTATCAGCACCCTTAAGTTTGTTCGCATCAAGCATACGCACAAACTGATTAGTAGATGGTGCCGCCATCGCAAATCTATCATATAGATCACGAAAAACGGTTAGCAGAAAATTAAGCAGTTTCATATAATATCATAAGCATAAACTAGATCATGGATTTTTAATCTAAAATTATCTCTCCCACTAAATCATGCAATACTGTAATCCCCAAACAGAATATAAAGATTTAATGATTAAATTAAATACTAATAGTGAAAAGTGGATCCCGTGAATATATTTCAGCTCACAGCAGAGGCACGGTCTCGCCTACGTATATTCATCAAGTAGACAACTCATTTTTCAATCACTCACTAGTGACTCCTGGGTTTCCGGTCCTGGTCGTTTCTCGTTGTGACTGCTAAGGCAGGACCACAAGGAGACGTACCAAGGTTAAACTCGTCAATGATAAACTCAAGCTACTTGCGTAACCCTGACAGCTAGGGCACGTTCAGGATTGTGCTTTCGCTTGAATTTATTTAGTATATAATATACATCCGGTACAAATAAATCTCTATCGGCTACACCCTTACAGCAAAGGCACGGTCTCAGATGTAGTCACAGATAAATTTTTATAAACCGTATTGACAAGACGGACCATATAACATACATCAAATACATAATTACATTTAAACATTATTAATTAGGGATTTTCCGCTAAGTGTCATACATCCTAAATCTAATCAAATTATATTAAAACATGCATGTATAAAGTTAAGAAAACATGATTAAACATTGAATTTAAAGGGCTAATCATATTAGGGGGCCTAGAATCAGACTCGCTCTGATACCATTTTGAAAGGGGTTTTAGGGCGAAAATCCGGTAACGCATCGGAACAGTGGAAAATCAAAATTTTCCGATTTCAAAAATTTTTCTCGGATTAATCAAATAAACATATGTATTTAATTATCCAATTATTGAATTATGAAATATTACACAAGAAATCAAATTTTTATGTAATTACCAAATTGCCCCAAAACTTTATATTTTGTTCATTCTAATCCGAAATTGTTCAAAATAATTTTGGATGATTTTAAATCATTACAAATATGAATTTAACATGTCCTACACATTGAAACTCAAAATGCAACAAAAATTCCCAAAATCTTCACCAAGGCCGTGAGCCTCCAAGGGTGGCATAATGTGTATTTTGCACTTTACATGTTCAAAACACATTAAGATGATATCCAATAAACATAAGATTTTATATGTATCATATAAACATCAAAATACACAACATAAATGAAAAGGCCCAAATTTGGAAGTGGTCTTAAACCCTAATTTTTCAATTTCATCAAATTGGACAAATTAGACCAAATTGGTTAAATCCAACACTTCAATCATGTTTCTTCCACACCAATCAAGCCTCACCACAATGAAACAACTATAGAACAAATCTAGGTCATTTAAGAGTGGGTCAATAACTCTAGAATGACAACAAGTTTCTTAAACTTTCAAAAGAATGCTAGTTAACACCTTATAAGTATTCTATGATCTTATACATGCTTTAACCCTATCCACAAACTTCCATCAAACAAAAACACCAAGAATAAAGAATAGAAAAACATGAGAACATCACAAGATGTAGCCTAGAACATAAGGAACATTTTCCTTTCTAATAGTAAGTTGAAGAAACTTACTAAAATTCAAGCTTTCTTTGATTTTTCTTTTTGTCTTTCTTCTTCTTCCTCAAGCTTCTTTTTTTTTTCTTTTAATGTAGTTTTAGATGATATTTGGTTAATGAAAAAATATCCAACACTTGGCTATTTTGTATTATATACGAATTCAACAAAGAAAATAATAAAAGATATTTATTTAATTTGTTTAATAAATACCAACTTGTCAACTTGCAAAAATGAAATCATTAACACTTTAATGAATTACTTAAAGTCAACAAAGGCATCTTTAAGTCATCTCAACATTTATCATAACTATAAAATTTCTATACTTTAATTATTTAATAATTAAATAATTAATTAATTAATTAATAAATAATATATTAAATATATGTATTATATTTACATTAAATATTAAATACATATATATATTTATGATATTAGTCAAATATCTCAATTTGACAATTAATTAATGTGTATTTGAATTAATCCATCATTAAATACAAATACACAAAAATTAGGAAATGACTATCGGGTCCCTACACATGTATTCTTCGTTTAACCTTTAAACGACTTTATAAATAATCAATATTATTTATAAATATTGTCCTAGTGCTCTATGAGTATATTTCATTAGTGAGACTCTCTAGATTCAGGCATATTCGTCACGAAATCCAATTTAATAGTCTGTACTCTCTAGATTCAGGCATATTCGTCAACAAATAAACATATACTAATTTCCTTTTCCAAAAATGACAAGGTAGTCCATATCTGATTGCTAATCATATATGGACTACCTATGCTCTGTACACAGAACTGACGGATCCTATCTCAATATACACATGACACCCTGAGGATCTATCTACACCCAACGAACATGCGGAGGGTTGATCTTAATAGATCGGTGACGTGACTGTCATCTAAGTGTAGAAGATGTCTCATGTGCCCACAGTGGTATCTCAAGTCTAAGAATCACAAATGCTACTCAACCCGAGAAGATTCTTATTGACGTTGGTGTACCATCCATTAAGAATCTTTGGTGAGTCGGTCAGTGTTTATCCGCTATAAACACCTACACGTCTATACTAGTATTTAAGACTTATGATTCATTGAGAAACCATTGGAATCATATATTCCTGTATACGACATGTACCAGTCTCAACGGGTTTACTTTACTGACCAAGTAGTGTAAACCTTGACCTGGAACTGTCTGAGAATGAAAACGTCATGATACAACTCAATGTCAGTTGCGACGCTTTTGCAACAGCATCATGACTAGTCATTCTAAGGTCATTACGTCTTTACCATATTAATATATATATATATATATATATATATATATATATATATATATTATATTATAGAAACTGCATATAATATTCACAATAATAATTTTTTACAGAAGTATTCTCAAAGAAATACAACCGGGAATTGGCGCTCTGAGCACCAACTCCAACAACCGCCTATATGGTCGGTTGGAATTAATTAAATCTAACTTAATCAGGATACCGCCTATATGGTCGGTTGGTAATTATCATGTAATTAATTTATATATTATAATAAGGGAGATTTCTAAATTAGAAATAGTAAAGGTAGATTAATCTCACTTAATTTATAATATGGAAATTGTAATTTAATATGGATTAAAGGTTGATACCACCTTAATGGCTGATTTTAATTATGTAACATAATGTGGCACCCTTATAGGTTGGTCTTTAGGTGACAGATGATTACCGCCTATATGGCTGGTTTATGGATAAATAATAACACCACCTTTATGGCTGGTTCAACTTAATTGGGTAACACTGACAATTTCCATATTATAATAAAGTGAGATTTCTAAAAGTGGATCCCATAACCCCAATATTTTATTTTTATTCTAGGGAAGTGATGAAACACAATATTAACAAACTTAATAAATGATTTAATTATATTATGGGTAATTATTTAGTTTGTTTATTGAATCTTAAGCTTAATGCTTCTTGTTGCCTGATCACCAATAAGATTGATATGGTAAACTTAAAATGAACTTGGAAAATAGATTTTAGGTTTCAACCTTAGATTCAATAGCTCACGATCTTCCTTGAGGATAGATAACCATTTAATAGATTTCCTTACATGATAGGAATATACCTGTCGGGCGGGGGTAGCCATAATTGGAACTTTCACTTAATGAATTCAGGTAACTTGGTTAACATAGACATATGATTAATTGGGTTATACTGGGTATTTGCATCTGACCATCGACAGAGGCTTTTGCATAATTTCGTGTTCCAGGTTAGCAAACTGATTTATTACACAAATATAAGAAATCAATTTATCTTTATAAAAATATTGTGTGGAATCACAACCCTAGATATTTGTGTCTTGTGTTTATTTTCCTTAGTATTTTCTTTTGTGTATTTATTTATTTAGCAAATCCACATTCAACCAACCAATCAAGCAATCATTCTCTTTTCCCTTTAATTAGATACTTGTAAATAAATAGTATCAATAATTAATAACAACATTAGGAATTAAGTCATCGTGGGATCGATATTTTTTATACTACTTGAACGATACGTGCGCTTGCGTTATACGCGTGTGATTATACTCCGATCAAGTTTTTGGCGCCGTTGCCGGGGACTTATTTTTCTTGAGTTATTAATTTTGAAGCTATCTATTTTACTTGTATCTAATTTTCTTTATTTTTATCTGTAATTTTTATTTCCTTCTTTTATTTTTCAGGTGGTGGACATTGATCTTAGTTGGGTGATAAAAGAATTATGAGTTTTACAAGGTGAAGATACACCCCAAATCAGGGAGCAACAGTCCGATTTTATGAGGCCTGTTGTCCAGACAAACAATTATCATTAGATGCCAGAACGAAGCAATACAACACTTGCTCAACAGAACGCAATGGGAAGATGTGAAATATGCGATGGTAACCACCCGAGCGATCAATGCATATACCTTTCAAGGTGGCAGAATTATCAGAATCATTCAAGGTACGAAGAACCAGGATATTTCACTGAACCACATTTTCCATCTTATCCACCATCCATCTACGATCTTCATCAAGAACCAGAACCATCAGAGGAATATCAAATGATTCACATGCTCAAAGATTGGCTTGAAGAACAGGAAGCTCAATTTGATGCACAATTTCAGTGTCAAGCTGAATCCATACAGAGGATGACATATCAAATTAGACAATTAACAGAAAACCAGAGCTACGTACCTCAAGAAGCATTTTAAGATGAAACTGACGAAGCCTTCGAGTACCAAGCTTTTCACGATGACACATTAACAGAGAAGGAGGCTGAACATTATCAGGAATCTGAGGTATCAGTTCTGGATCCCGAACCAACAAAGTCTCAATTTGATTTTTATTATTCGGACTCAGACGAGGATGAAGAAGCAGAGCTGTTTGTACCATCTGCATCAAAAATTGAGGATGAAACTTTCAATCCTCAAAATGAAGATCTTGGAGCATGCTTTGCACTAATGTTTGAAGAAGAGCTACTTGAACCAGTTATATCAACCATAGAGGATGAAGACCTAAAATCAGACACATCTTTACATCCTCAGGATGACACTTATGGAGCATGCATTTCACATACGACAAATGAAAAACTAAATGCGGAAATCCAAAAATACATCTGTGAATAAAAGGTGGAGGAAGATGCAAAGCAAATGAAAGAGCAAATGTCTGACCATATTGAAGATATCATACATTCAGAAGAAATATCACTCTTTTGGGGACGAATCCTATATAAGGAGGGGTGAATGTAATATCCCGGATTATTTTAGCGTGTTTGCGTGAATTTTATTTTTCGTGTGAGGCCGCGTCCGAGCGCGAGGTTTATTTTTACAGTAATATGGGAACTATTACAAGATATGAGTTATAATATATTAATAATTAATTTTGAGGGGTTAAACTGAAATTTACCAATTAGTATATATATATAAATCTAGATTTTTTTTATTTACATACACATGTGTATCACATTACACACCCACACGTGGAATACATACACACACATATTTTACACACACACATATATGTGCACACACACATGTTTAACAATCACACACACACACACTGATAAGGAAGAGAAAGATCGAGAGAGATGGAGAAAGATCGAGAGAAAGAGAGAGGAAGAGAGAGAGGGAGATGAGAAATTTCGGCCATGTCCGGCCATGTCTTTGGCCGCCGACGAGCCTCCAGCGCGTCCTCAGCGCCTGATCCGAGAGCAGAGGCAAATGAGAGACCAGTAAGTATATTATGGAAGTTATTTCCTTGAGTTTGGATTTGTTAAGAAATTAAATAATTAAATAAATAAGATGATTAAGAGCATGCTAGAGTGAATTAGATTTGGTTTTATGTATGTAATTGAAAGGAATCAATTAGATTAAAGAATTGAAATTTGAGGGAAATCGGCCATAACCCTAGGAATTTGGGGATTTTTTTATAAGTTTGCTAAGTGATTAAATTGGAAAGTTTTGGTTAATTTTGATAAATAGAAGTATAATTAAAGTACTTAAATCTGGTTCTAATTATGAAATTGAAAATAAAATAATTTGATTGAAGAAATTGGGTAAGAATCGTTTATAGTTCTAAAATTTAGGAATTTGTAATTTGGTGAAAGTGTATATACATAATTATATGTTAGGAAGTTAAATTGGGGGTATAGATGGAATATGGATATGCATATATATTCTTGATGTTGAATGGGTTTTGCGTATGGAAATGTGATGTTTCTTTTACCTTGGCTGAACTTATAATAGATGTAGAGATTATGAAGATGTTAATGAATTTTTTTTTAAAATTTATGTAAAGAAAATCTAATCTGTATATGTCCATGTTATCATATTTGGAGTTTGGAATGTTAATGGTGAGCATGAGAAGATGAATAAAGTATGAGTAACTAGGATATGCATGGAAGGTAGTTAAATTTCTAAATGGACCTAAACTATGATTTATAACTATGATATAAAATTATGTGTATAATTTGAACCTAAAACCTAAATTAGCCTTTATAAAGGGGGTTATGTTTGTGTTCTTGTGTTTCATGAATTGTGTTCATAAATAAGTTTAAGTATGTAATCCAGGTGTAGTTAATACAGATATATTCTATTGTTGTTTTTCACATGTCTGTTATGCTCATGAGTTATATCCCGAATTTAAGGATTATAGTTAACGTCATATACTTCGTGTTATGTTTTGACATGATATACCTTCAGGAATATGGGTTGAAAATGCGTATATGCTAATTTGTGATGTGAATATGTATATGAGTTATGGTATAAGAATGATTTGTACAAATGCATAAGATGTAAGCGCAAGCTGATATTTGGGAAATAGTTAAATTAGCTTAAGAATTGAGAATTTGAAGTCTGAGTATGTGTGCGTAGATTGTTATAGCAGGAGAGCTTCGATTGTGTGTGTAAGCATAGATATGGAATTGGTAACTTAGTATAAAAAGTGTCTGCACATGTAAATTTTTGTGGTATGAATATATGTGGATTGAGTTTGCATAGTATTGACAGATATAAATGTGTATAGAATGTGTTATGGAATCATTGAGTTGATATGAGAAATGTGCTGAGGTGCGTTTTGTAGTATTAAAGTCTATTGGTTTGAGTATGAATATAGGTTTTGATGTTTTTGAAGTATGTAGCTTATATATGAATGTGAATAAGTAATGTGAAGTCAAGATATCTTGAGGTATAAGAAGTTCTATGATGCTGATAGTCTGAATCGTGTAATATTTTGAACCATATTTCGAAAACTTGGTATTTGATTTCTGGTTTTCAAAGTTTTGATTTTGATTACAAAGGATAAATAAAGTGTTTCCTCCACGGTGTTTGATGATTTATGTTTTGACCCTCCGTGGTGATCGTGTCTGTTTCGTTCTGGATTGGCCACCGGGGCGCTCGTTATGGGATCCAGACCATCAGAAAATGGCTGGCCCACTACTCTGTCGACATGGTCCGTACACTGTCGATCTTTGCGCGCGACTAAGCAGTGGACGATCGGTATGTATTTTGAAAATTTTGCGTCAAAAAAATTTAATTATGATTCACACATATTTATGTTTTTGGGGGGGAAAATGATTTCATAAGAATTGCATTCTTATTTGATGCATTTTGACATTACTTTTTGATATTATAGGATATGATGTTTTTTATATGTTTCTGTCTCAGCGATCGTTTTGTGTTTTCTTGACATGTTTCCGCTGAGATGATCAATCATTGCTATGTTTCCTCCCTGACGATCGGTGTATGCATTTATGTTTTTATGACTCATCATATGTTTCCGTCGGGGTGATCGTTAGGGTCTAAGCCATCAAAATGGTATGACCCAACCCTCTGTCGACAGGGGATTGGTTCGTTCATTGTCCGATCTATGCACGCGATTCAGGCATTGGGCGCTCGTTTATATTTCATCCAGTGAGTTATGCTGGATGATCGATATGGTTTTATGATAATGAATTTTGAAATTGATTTTGCTTACAGTAAAAATGGTTTCTTAAATGCATTTTCGAAATGATTTTTGACAGATTTCAGACTACCAACATCATAAAGCATGTAAGGTTATTTATTACTTCTGGCTGTGACTATAGATATATTGGTCGATATAAAAGGTTATGTTCATTATAAGAATACATAGGTAAGTTTATAGTTAGATATAGATCTTATTGGTATAATGATGTTTATGTAGTTTATGAGTTATGCATAGAAATCATACATTTTAGGAATCACTTGAGTTGTACATACCTAATACTAGTGCATGATAATATGATTACACATACTGTCAAGATGGAAGTATCACTCCAGTCATATGGAGATGATGATCACGCATGATACGGAACTAGTACTCTTTAGTACTGCAGTCATCGGGATAATATGACTAGGTCATGATTATCCGATTATAGAGACTAGTTACCAGAGATCCGATAAATGCTTCGTACGGGGCAGACACAATTCCAGCCTCAGGCCTTGCATGTGACATCGATACTGGATCGCTATACGCAATACTACGTATACTACGCCTGATACAGATTATATATTCCATTAAGAATATTTCTGGAGAATTGGGTAGGCACGGTGCTTTGCTAGAAGCCAACCATGTCTTGTAAATCGGTAAGAACGTGGTACTAGGTACGCACGTATTCGGATACTCCGATGACCGGATTTACTACCAACATATCCAGGGATCTCATGGGTCGCTTTCTGAAGATTCACCGATGACGTATGACTCGCACATAATTAATCTGGGATTAATTATGAGAGAGAGAAAATTAATCTATGATTAATTACGGAGAGATTTTATCTGGGATAAAATACTATTTAAAGAGAGAGAACGATTAATTCGGATTAATCGATAAAATAATATATTCGATATATTAAACGAAATTAGATTTCGACGCGGAATTGGCGAACGACTTAATTTAGAATTAATTCGCTAGCGATGTGAATAGTAATTTTGCTAGGCATAATTATTTAATTAAATTTGATTTAATTACGTCATAACGGAAAATTCGTTAATTCAGAATTAAAGAACCCGAGCCCGGGAGTATTTGCGGGCCCACTCGGATTTTGAATTAAAGTGGGGCCCACAAGTCACATCACGCGTCACATCATTAGTCACTCAAGTGAGTCGTCTTGTCACTTTTTGGTGATTGACATCTTGTCATTTTTTGATTGATGGGGGTTGTTGGAGGCATTGATGACTTGTACCAATTTTTGGAAAATTGGTAAATGGTATTTGATTTTGGAAATCAAATACACAACACACCATTTTTTTCCATTCTCTCTCTCTTTCTCACTTTGGCCGAATGGCCTTCCCCTTTTTCTCTCAAGTTGGGCGTGAACCTAGGGTTCATTCTCTTTGATTTTTGATTCAAAAATCATGAATGCTAGCACATCCAATGAGTCATTCAAAGATGATAGGGAAACCAATCCTTGAGCTTGGAATCAACACTCAAAGCTTGGAGCTTGAAGATCAACACAAAGGGCTTGGCTGAATTCATCAAGGAGGAAAATTTTTTGTGTTCAACGCATCCAAAATCCTATCAAAGTGAGTATTTTCCGCATTCTTACTTTGTTGTATTCACATGTTTCATTGCTTAATTGATCTTGGTTTGACCTAGAAAACTCAACAATAGTATCAGAACGGTTATTGAGCATGAAATTGAAATTTAGGGTTCTTAACTTTAATTTGGGTATTTTTTATTTGAGCATGTTTTATTCAAATTATTTGTTTGAGCATGCTTATAATATGTTAACTTTGAGTTGTGCATGATCAATTTGAAGAAAAATTAATTGGATTAATTTTCCCTAAATTTTGTGGCTTGGCCGAATAGACTTGGAACCCTAGCTCTTGGTGATTTTTGAATTTTAGACAATTGGATGTGTTTAAAATGCATGTGATATATTAGTTTGTGATTTAATTGGATTGAAATCAAAATTGATATAAAAATCACCATATTGCCGAGAGCTTAGGAAGCATGTTGGATTGATTTTGCTTCAATTTATGTTAGACATAAATTGATTAATTAAAGCATGATTAATTATGTAAATTGGTATTTTGGAAATGTTGATTTAAATAATTAATTATGGCTAATACACTTTAATTGATTAAATTATGATATTTGGAATATTGGAATTTAATTAGTTAGACTTAATTTGGAATTGGGCTAAAAATGTTGTATTTGGGCTTAATGGGTTTGGTTGGCCCAAGTTTGGTTTAAGATAATTGGTTGGATCCAATTAGACCTAAAACCATTTCCATAAAGTTCAAATATAATATAATGGGCCTTTAAAATTTAATTGGGCTAATGGGCCAAAATTAATTTTGTGGCAAAGGGTGATTCCTTATTGGGCTTTGGTTGTCAAAGTCCATGCCTTATAAATTAATTGAAAGCCCATTTGACTTTAAATTAAATTGACATTGGATGTTAATTGGGCTTTGAGACCCGTTAAGATTAGATTTAGAATCTAAGTCGCAAAGGTTCATTAATAAAGTGTAATTATTTAATTTGGAATTAAATAATGAATTGGTATTGAATACACATTAAATTGGATTAATATTGTAGTTTGATAATGTTGTGATATTTTTATACCGTACCGCAAGTGTACGGTGTCAAGTTTTAGTATAAATGAGTTAAGAGTGTCGAACCCACATGGATTGTGTTAACTCGCACTAAGTACTACAATTGATAATCCTAACTTTATTTACAAAACAAATAATAAATATTTTGGTAAATAAATAAATATAAAAATAATTTGATAGGAGGAACTAATACGATAGAGATTCTGGATCCTGATTTCCCTCTCTCGAGCATCAGTGAAAATATCATCAACTACAGACTTCGATATCTCTATAAA
The DNA here is from genome assembly GCA_019454045.1 of Zanthoxylum bungeanum. NCBI lineage: Eukaryota > Viridiplantae > Streptophyta > Magnoliopsida > Sapindales > Rutaceae > Zanthoxylum > Zanthoxylum bungeanum. Next base: position 49,365 of record SKCR01019261.1, read on the forward strand.
AATCCAATAGTTAACAACTCATTACGCTTTGTGATTCTATATTAACGACTTCAAAGGACTACAGATTCTCTCGAACTCTATAAAATCCTAGGTTATATTCTCTAGATCAATTCAAAATCCCCTCTCTCGAGTGATAGATTCTAAATATTCATCATCTTCAATTGTGGCCAACAATCAAGAAGCATTAAACTCAAAAGAATATAAATAAATTAATAAAACTTCATAACAAAATTGATAAACATAATACAAGGTTCAAGCATCGATTACACCATTCTCCAGAATTAAGGAGTTAGTTCATGACAAAAGATAAAATCAATGATAAAACATTCATGAATCTAACGGAAATCATTAGAGTTCTAAGAAAGAAACAAGAAGATAAAACCCGAATTGAATCTCTTCCTCCTCGGATGTCACAGCCTTTGTCTCCTCTTATCGCTCTTCAATCCTCTCCTTGGATCTCTAAAAATATTTATTTCTGTGTTTTGTGCAGTGTATTAGCCTCCTCTTGAGTATTGGATGAACTGTTCTATTTATAATAGAGGGTAGGAGTCATTAAACATCTAAAAAACCCTGAAATCCTGTTTCTGGTCCGCGGGGGATGCTGCGGCGCCGAACAGTGGGCGCTGCAGCGCCAAAATCTCGGGAAAATGTACGTAAATGACTAGATCTCGTCGAGTAGATACAAATCGATATATTATGGGTCTCGTAACTCTTTCTAAATCAAAAGTTATAGCCTTTTTAATTTCAGTGCGCAGCTGATGCAGGTTTTTGCTGCTTCTTGAGTCTGATACTCCCGATAGGTCCCGAAATGCACGTATTTGCTCCATTCTTGATGATATAATGCTTCCTACAAATAAGACATAAAATAAACTATAAAATACATTAAATGGCTCGAACCATAACAAAATAATAGGCTAAAGATGCTAAAATAAGTGGGTATAAACCACACTTATCAAACACCCCCAAACTTAAGGTTTTGCTAGTCCCGAGCAAAAGATAAAAATAAAAACTAAATTCAAATAAACAATTAAAAATTACTAAATTAACTAAGCCACTTTCGTAGGGATCACGATTGCATTTAGCGTATGCAACAAGCCTTTAAACCCCTAGGCGGCCCTAGTGGACGAGTTATAGTCTCGTGAGGGCTTACAGCGATGACAGCCACAAACGTCATTCACACACAATCATGCAAAAAATAAAAAAAATAATAACAAAAGAAAGTTCCGATAGTTGCACATAAATATATCCTCAAAGAAAGCTTATAAATGAAATTAGAGAACCTTCAAAGTACGCAATTGCAACTCGAATCCAAATTCTTGAATAAATTATCTAAGCTAGACTCACAGTGTGTGTGTGTGTAAAGGTTCGTTCACAGCTCGACTCATAAGTAAGCCAACTTAATGATTTTTTTTAGAAATTAGAATTGATGGGTCAAACCAACCTAGATATCTCAATTATGCTCTGTAATTGCTTTATTTTGTGCTCAGTATGGTATGATTTTTCTTTTCTTTTCTTGTCTTTTTTTTTTTTCTCATTTTGCACTCATTTTTTTTCAACTCACCTACCCTTTAAGGTAGCATTTCTCCTCATGGTGGTCCTAATACTCGCCCATGGGTAGCTTCACGCTTATCGGTTATAGGTGGTTTATTTTCTTTGTTTAGAGACATTTTTCTTTTTAGCTATACCACACTTCATAACACTAGAAAATCAAGATAGATATCTAAGCAAACGGTCATTCATCAACATGCAATTTCTTCAACTAGTCACCTTGTCAACTACTTAAGTTTTACTGCTAAAAACCTATTTTTAAGTGCTTACGAGTCTAACATAGATCAGTTATTCAAGGCATCAGATAAAAGTAAATTGGGCATTTATCGTTTCTAAAATTTCACCCATAAACAATCAATATTATCATAGGATTTATGCTTACTATCAAAGACTAAAACAATTTTTTTTTCCATAAATTTAAACAACTACATAGCAAGTAAACAGCATGCACACACCCCCAAACTTTAAATTTGCATTATCCTCAATGTAAGATAAAAAATTACAGAACAAGAGTGAGGAACAACACTACCATGCATGGAGTTGATCAGACTCTTGCTGGTTAGAATTTGGTTGCGCGGGCGTTATGTGTCTCGTGCTACCTGCATAAATAACATGCAAATTAATAAATAGCACACAATAAAATAAAAATTAAAAATAAGGAAAATAAATAAATGCAATTAAATGCAAGGGTTGCCTCCCCGCTAGCGCTAAGTTTAACGTCTTCAGCCAGACGCAACCACCCAAATGGTGGTCATGGTAGCTTCTTCTTTTGTATCCACTGGCGATTTTGACATGAAAAAGATAGTTTGGCAGCTGTGGCAGTTTTATCCAAATACCCTTACTGCTGCTTGGTTATGGAGGATGCAATCTGCCCAATTTGTGTTTCTAAGGACTTCATTGTGGCCTCCATATTTTCCATGTGTGTCTTAATATTATTCAGCCTTGACTCATTCTTCTCAAATCTCGCTGAAGTGTTAGCAACGAATGTGCTCACGAAATATTCTAAGGGAGATTTCTGCTCAGCTCTTTGATAGTCAAAACCAGAAAAAGGCTGCAATGTATTCTCTATGTTAGCATATGATAGGTTTGGATGATAACGGTTAGGCACAAGATTTCCTCTATAGTTGTTGAAGTTCCGATTGTTCATATATTAGACTTGCTCAAAGTTCGGGTTTCCTTCCAATAACTGCATATTCGTAGCTGCCACTGATTCAATAGATGGTACTCGTGGATTTGTCAGGGCTGCTACTTGAGTGGCTAAGGTAAAAATCTGAGGTGTAAGTGCCACAAGAGGGTCTACTTCATAAATTCCAGCCACTTTGGTCACCGTAGCGCGTTCACTTGGCCATTGATAGTGGTTAATGGCCATTTCTTCTAATAGATTGTAGGCGTCCTTAGCTGATTTCTTAAATAGAGCTGCCCCAGCTGCTGCATCAACCACAGTCCTATTCGAACCATTCAGCCCATTATAGAACAACTGAATCTGGACCCATTCTGCATAATCATGTTGTGGGAATCTCCGTAGTAGATCCTTAAAGCGCTCCCATGCTTCATACAAAGTCTCAGTCTCCAGCTGCTTTAATATACTGATTTCTGCCCTCAGTTGAGCTGATTTAGTTGGTGGAAATAATCTTTCAAGAAATTTTGTGGTCATATCCTGCCATGTCATGATACTCCCCGTCTGTATTGATTGAAGCCAATCCCACGCTTTATCCCGTAAAGAGAATGAGAATAAGCGTAGCCTTATGGCTTCTTTACTAACGCCATTCATCTTTATGGTATCTGCGATCTCCAGGAACATCCTTAAGTGCAAGTTGGGATCTTCTACAGCTGAACCCCCAAACTGATTCCTTTGTACCATGTTGATCAATGCAGGTTTTAACTCAAAATTATTGGCGTTGATTGGTTGATGGGCAATCCCAGAATAGATATCATCAATGACCGGTTTGAAGTGATCTCTGATTGCCACATGGAGTGGGTTGTTCTCTATGTTTTCAGCTGCCATTGGTTCTTTTTCAAATTTTCTTTCTTTTCTTAGTCTCCTCGCAGTTCTTTCTATTTCAGGATCAAACAGAAGCGAGTCGAGACTTGTGGATTTTCGCATTCACTGAAGCACCAAAAGGAAAAAAAATCAATAAACAAAATAAAATACAAAATAAATACAAAACAAAAATAAACTAAAAATAAAAATAAAAATAAAAATCTAAATTAAAGCTAAAATTACTTGGTAGTAGTATTAATGTGAATTAAACAAACAATCCCCGGCAACGGCGCCAAAAACTTGTTGTGATATTTTTATATCGTACCGCAAGTGTACGGTGTCAAGTTTTAGTATAAATGAGTTAAGAGTGTCGAACCCACAGGGATTGTGTTAACTCGCACTAAGTACTACAATTGATAATCCTAACTTTATTTAGAAAACAAATAATAAATATTTTGGTAAATAAATAAATATAAAAATAATTTGATAGGAGGAACTAATACGATAGAGATTCTGGATCCTGATTTCACCTAGCTGTCACCTATGTATTTGTAATGCCAATTAATCTTTGTTCAATTATATTATTTATAAGTCAAGATTCTGCAAATATCAACTCCCTCTCTCGAGCATCAGTGAAAATATCATCAACTACAGACTTCGATATCTCTATAAAAATCCAATAGTTAACAACTCATTACGCTTTGTGATTCTATATTAACGACTTCAAAGGACTACAGATTCTCTCGAACTCTATAAAATCCTAGGTTATATTCTCTAGATCAATTCAAAATCCCCTCTCTCGAGTGATAGATTCTAAACATTGATCATCTTCAATTGTGGCCAACAATCAAGAAGCATTAAACTCAAAAGAATATAAATAAATTAATAAAACTTCATAACAAAATTGATAAACATAATACAAGGTTCAAGCATCGATTACACCATTCTCCAGAATTAAGGAGTTATTTCATGACAAAAGATAAAATCAATGATAAACAATTCATGAATCTAATGGAAATCATTAGAGTTCTAAGAAAGAAATAAGAAGATAAAACCCGAATTGAATCTCTTCCTCCTCGGATGTCACAGCCTTTGTCTCCTCTTATCGCTCTTCAATCCTCTCCTTGGATCTCTAAAAATATTTATTTTTGTGTTTTGTGCAGTGTATTAGCCTCCTCTTGAGTATTGGACGAACTGTTCTATTTATAATAGAGGCTAGGAGTCATTAAACATCTAAAAAACCCTGAAATCCTGTTTCTGGTCCGAGGGGGACGCTGCGGCGCCGAACAGTGGGCGCTGCAGCGCCAAAATCTTGGGAAAATGTATGTAAATGACTAGATCTCGTCGAGTAGATACAAATCGATATATTATGGGTCTCGTAACTCTTTCTAAATCAAAATTTATAGCCTTTTTAATTTCAGTGCGCAGCTGATGCAGGTTTTTGCTGCTTCTTGAGTCTGATACTCCCGATAGGTCCCGAAATGCACGTATTTGCTCCATTCTTGATGATATAATGCTTCCTACAAATAAGACATAAAATAAACTATAAAATACATTAAATAGCTCGAACCATAACAAAATAATAAGCTAAAGATGCTAAAATAAGTGGGTATAAACCACACTTATCAGATATAATTCAAGAATTCGTACTTTGAGTACTTATTCTTAAACGAGTTGGACTCGCGCAAATCAAATCGTCGTTTGAACATTGGATGATCATTAATCAAAGATTAATTAATTGGATTAGATTGATTGATAACATGCTTTGTGTGAATACATGGATGCGATGTATGAATAATGTATATCGGATGGATATTAGATGGGTGAGGGCAATTTTGGAAATTGTTGTAATAAATTTAGAATTTATTAAATTGGACCTGCGTGTCCAGCCTATTACCTCTTGATTCTTAGTATTTCTCTTCTCACTTATTCTCCTCAATGTAAATGAGGTTTCTTTAAAAGTGTTATGTAATTGGGTAGAAGTAAGATTTGTGCTAGCGGGAGAGAGGAAATGGAGAGATTTGTTCTAGGAACAAAATGTTTTAAATATTCATCCGCATATCATTATTAATTTATTTATCGTGCCTTATTATGCTTTTAGAATACATGCTTAAGGTTGTATGATGAGACCTAATCAAAGATAATTAATTGGTTGCCAATTACGCGAAAAACCCTCAACAAATATTAAGCGCTTTCCTTCCATTGAATGATTCATTCTCAAGATCCAAGATTGGCACTGGTTTGTTGGCCAAAGTCAAGACCTTTGTCCATCGCAGATGTGTTTGAATCATGAAGGCTTTGTTCCATATCGCATGTCTTGTCCAAGTTTTGATTTGTTGGCCAAAGTCAAGATCACTTCTTTGTTGGATAATATGACCCATAGCGTCACTATTTGTACAGATCGCGGTGTTGTTGTACAAATTAACTATGTGACAAGGAAATTGCACTCTCATCATTTGTGATTAGATCACCATAGATGTATAAATGGAGAGAGGTCCATATGATTAGTTCCTGGATTGAGATGATATGAGACAGTATCAGTCCACGAAGGATTAATCATTAAATATCCCTAGCCGGAGTATTATCGAGACAGGACATCGATAATGCGGAATAGGCTAGTATTGCACTTGTGCGCGTTGTGAGGGCACAACGGCATAGTTCTCTCATATATTTAAGTATTGGATACTTATGCAAGTGCGATAGGAGGTTGTGTTTCACCGATGGTACGGGAAACAGCTTCGCTCTGGATAGACCCCTCGGAATCCCATTGGTATTATGACTATGTGTCTATGGGAGGCCGAAATCAAGGTAGGTGTGTATAGTCTTAACCTGAGACTTGCATCGCTAATACTTGCGATAATCGGTAGACTTTAGTCTTGGTGGTACAGGGCTTTAACCGGTTCTGCGTACACCGCTTCTGGGTTTATCAGAGAGTCGTAGTGTATTGGGTGTGATGTCGAGACGGAAGTATCACTTCAGTCATAGTGGAGATGATGTCACGCAGGATACGGTATTAGTGCTCTTAAGTGCTGGCCGGCCATCGGGATATTATGACAAGGTCATGTATATCCGATTATAGAGACTAGTTACCAGACATCCGACATGTGCTTCGGACGGGGCAGACACTTATCCAACCCCAGCCCTAGCACGTGACTATCCGATACTGGGCCGATATACACAATACTACGGTATACTACGCTTGATACAGATCTATATATTCCTGTAAGAATATTTCTGGAGAATTGGGTAGGCATGGCGCTTTGCTAGAAGCCAACCTTGTCTTGTAAATCGGTATAAACGTAGTACGAGGTGCTTACGTGTTCGGATAATCCGACGACCGTATTTACTGCCAACATATCCAGAGATCTCATGGGTCGCTTCCTGAAGATTCACCGATGATGTATACTAACGCACTTTAATTAATCTGGGATTAATTGGAAGAGAGAGAAAATTAATCTGGGATTAATTGCGGAGATATTTTATCTGGGATAAAATATTAATTAAAGAGAGAGAACGATTAATTTGGAATTAATCGATAAAATAATATATTCGATATATTATAAGAAATTGGATTTCGACGCGGAATTAAAATTAGATTTTAATTCGGGCGAACGAATTAATTAAGAATTAATTCGTTAGCGACGTAAATAGTGATTTCGCTAGGCATAATCATTTAATTACGACGCGACGGAAAATTCGTTAATTTAGAATTAGCGAACCCGAGCCCGAGAGTGATTGCGAGCGCATTCGCATTTCGAATTCGAGCGCGGTACGCAAGTCACATCAAGCGTCAAATCACTGGTCGCATCAATTATCAAATCACTTGTCACTTTGAGTGATGTGACATGACATGTTGTTACTTTGATAAAGTGACTTGATGTGAATAGTAAAAGTGATGGGTAAAAGGTGAAAAGCATTGATTGTTTTTGCCTTTTGACTTTTTGGAATATGAAAAGGTTTGGTATATATATTTTATTTATTTTTGGAAAATAAATGAATAATATATATTACATTTTTTCTTTTTTCCTCACTATGAAATTCGGTCTTCTCTCTCTCTTGATATACAGTACACGGTTTTAGGCTTTTGGAGCCAAAAACCCTTAATCTTTCTCTCTTCTCCCTCTCACGGCTTCTAGCCGATTTCTTCACAAAAGGTTTCTGGTTTGACCGAAATTTTGAGAAGCAAATGAAGAAGAGTAGTGCTAGCACACACATGGGTTATATTATGATGATAGGGAAACGAATTTGTGAGCATGGAAAGCTTGAAGCTTGGAGCTTCAATGGTGACATCCATGGCCGAATGAACAGGAGGGGAAGACCCCAAAACCGTGCAGTCCATTGTCACAGAAGCCATTGCCGAGCTATGAAGGGAGGCAGAAAACACATCTTGTTCTTCCTAGCATCAAACCCATCAATGTGAGTATGAATTCCGCCTTACTCCTTGGTTGTATTCAACTCGTTTTATGCATGATTTATGATCTTGGGACTTGATTGAAACTCTACAATGGTATCTTGAGCTATTGGTTGCATAAAACGAATTTAGGGTTCTTGAGCAAAATTTGGGGCTTTTTGATTTAAGCATGATTCTGACAAATTGCTTGTTTAAGAATGCTTGTATATGGATAAATTAGAGTTATATGTAATCAATTTGATGAAAAATTAATTGGATTGATTTTCCCCAATTTGCTTATTGTTGGTCAAAACTTTAATTTGGGTAAACTCAATTTGAGCATCAAATGATTAAATTGTTTAGTATAGTATGCTTGAATGAGGTTGAATTGATGTTGTGCATAATCAATTTCATGAAATTTGGTTGGATCCATTTTTCCCCAAATTTTGGGCATGACAAATTTGGGTAAACTTGATTTTGAGCATGTTTAATGAAATTGGATGATTTAGAATGCTTGAATGTTGTTTAATTGATGATTGATTAGATCAATTTGATGAAAAGTGTTTGGAACAATTTTTCCCCAATTTGCTTGTGATGGCCGAATTTGGCAAGTGCCCTAATGTCTTGGTTTTTTGATTTTTTGTTCATTGGATGACTTAGAAATCATTTGGGGATGTTGAATTTATGTTTGATTCGGTTCAATTGGATTGAATTTGATTTGGGCATTTTTTCCCCTTATGGCCGAGACTTTAGCATGTATAATTGGGTTTGATTTTGATTTAATTATGTTGGACATGATTAATTGATGTTAAGCATGATTAATTGGACAATTTCATGTTTTGGAAACTTTGATTTGGGTAATTAATAATGCTATATCACTTTAGGTAATTTAATTGGAAAATTGGAATTTTTGAAATTAAATTATTGGGCTTAAAATTGGATTTGGGCTTTTAAGTTGTTATTGGGTTTATTGGACTTTGTTGTACAAAGTTGGTTTAGGCCAAAATTGGTTGGATCCAATTAGGCCCAAAACCGCTTCCAAAAGGCCCAAATGCGACTAATGAACCTTTAACGTTTAATTGGGCCTAATGGGCCTAAATTAATTTATGGGCTTATGGGGTAACTCCCGGATTGGACTTTGGTTGGGGTTGACCGCGAGTTGACCAAAAGTCCACGCCTCAAGAAATTAATTAAAAGCCCATTGGACTTTAATTAAATTAATATTGGATATTAATCGGGCTTTGAGACCCGTAACGATTAAATTTGGAATTTAAGTCGTAAAGGTTTATTTTATAAAGTGTAATATTTAATTTGGAATTAAATAATGAATTAGAATTAAATGCGTATTAAATTGGATTTAATTATGTAATTTAATTTAATTCGTAGAAATCGTACTTTGAGTACGTGTTCGCAATACGAGTTTGACTCGAACAAAATCAAATCTTTGTTTGAACATTGGATGATCACTAATTATCAAGATTAATTAATTTGATTCGATTGATTGATAACATGCTTGTATGAATACATGGTTGTGATGTTTGAATAATGTATATCGGATGGATATTAGCCGGGTGGGGCAATTTTAGAAATTGTTGTAATAAATTTGATTTATTAATTGGACCTGCGAGTCCAGCCTTATCTCCTATTTCTTTGTATTCTCTCTCACCTATTCCCCTCAATGTAAATGAGGTTTCTTTAGAAGTGTAGTGTAACGGTAGAAGAATATTAGTGCTAGCGGGAGAGAGAAAGTGAGAGATTTGATCTAGGATCAATGTGTAAAATATCCATCCGCATATCATTATTATTTTATTTTCATACCCGCTTATTATGTGTTTAGAATGCATGTTTAAGGGTGTATGATGATGAGACCTTAACAAAGATAATTAAATTGGTAGCCAATTTGCACACGAAAAGCCCTCATCAAATATCATGCGTCTTTTCCTTCCATTGAGTGATTCTTGCTCAAGATCCTAGATTGGCATGGGTTGTTGGCCAAAGTCAAGCCCTTGTCCGTCGAAGATGTGTTTTTATCACGAGGCTTTGTTCCATATCGGTGTCGTGTCCAAGTTGTGGTTTGTTGGCCAAAGTCAAGACCACTTCTTGTCCATTGACATTGATTACGAAGCTTCCATGACAATGGGTCCGCGCTTGACTGGGATCACTAGGTTTGTTGTGCCAAAGCCAAGGCCTAGTTGATTCAGAGGAAAAAGGTTAGGGTATACATTCGATGTATAGGCATATATAAGATATATGTTTGGGACTTGGATGTCCACCTACTGGATCTAGGAGTTGGATGAGATCCAATTGATCTTAGAGATCTACCTAGTTAATTATCATACAATTTGTTGGCCAAAGTCAAGATTGTGTGATATTTAACGGGATCCTAGCCCACTAGGAAACACGGTTTCCCGAGTACTCGACAGAGGGTTAGAGGCTCGACGAAAAATAGTGGGAGGCAAGAATTGAATTTGCAATACTCGTTCAATTACTCGCCATACGCGCTCATTTAAATTATTTCGTCGTATTTTTAAATGTTAGTTGGACTAATATTAAATTGTTGTTTTAATAAACAGTTGGACTGTATTATACTTGATTATATATAATTGGATTATATTAATCAATATATTTGAATTAATTAATTTCAGTTTACAGTTGATTTTAAAATTGGATTATAGTAATCAATGTAATTGAGATTAATTAATTTGGATTATATTTGATTATATAGTTGGACTATTATAATCATTATAATATATATAGTACCACTAATCGTTGATTAAATAGTTGGACTATTGTAATCAAGATAAAATTGAAAAGTTGGATATTTAAAATATAATCTGGGATTAAAATGTTTTAAATGATTTAATTTTCAAATTGGGAATAAATAATAGGTTGTTATTATTGATAAAATAACTTATTATACCTTAAGCCCAAAATTAAGCAAAATAAGTAGAGCATAAAGTCTTTGGAAGATTTATGTGATGATGACTTATGCTTAATTTAATATACTTGTCATAAATCTAATTTTAGATTTAAGAAGTATTAAAATTGCAATTTATAATTCTTGGAGAATTAATTGACTATTCTAGAGGAGAAAAAGTCAAAGTTTGCAATTGGGCATGTAGCACGAGGTGCACATCGTTTCGATATTCTAAGAACCCAAGGCTTGGCCTAAGGTTTTGATGAGTGGTATTTATATCACTATTTCCCACTCATTTAACTTAATATTTTGTATAGTTTCTTGAGTTTTATGAACGTTTTGATGTGTTTTATTGTTATTTTGCAGATAAATAAAGTTTGGACAGCACTGGAGGCAATTTGGGGCAAAACGGACAAAAATGCGTCAACCGGGTTATTTTCATCTTCTGCGCGTCGCGACGCTGAATCACAGCGCGCCGCGACGCCCAGCGTGTGCCGGTTCTGCTAAAATGCGCCATGGTCAACGGGTCAACAATTTGAAAAGTTTGACTTTGCTAAAATGCGCCGTCCCACGTGTCACCATCACATCCAATCTGCTAACATGCACCGTGACACGTGTCAACATCATATGCTGCCGACACTCAGACTTGACACGTGTCGCCTCGTCATCAGCCATGTCAGCGGTCAACAAGTCAACCTTGCCACGTGTCGTGCCACATCATCAGCCACGTCAGCAAGTCAACCGAGTCAACTTGCCACGTCAGCCTCAGCCAATCAGAGCATGACACGTGTCGCCACGTGTCACAATCCTATGTGCCGACAATTGCAACACACGTCTTCGCCACGTCATCGCCACGTCATCAATGACGTCATCACAATAATTGTGTCTTAGCCGCCTTGCCACGTGTCGCCTTCTCACCATGCCACGTGTCGCCTTCTCAGCATGCCACGTTTTCACTGTACCCAGCGTCGCGACGCTAGTGCAATTGGGCGTCGCGACGCTGGAGCAAAATTCCTATAAATACCGCGCGAATTTTCATAATTCAGGGTGCCTTCTCTCTCTCATCTCTTTGATGAAGAGAGAGTTTCTCTCTCTAAAAAATATTCTATTTTTATTTTATATTTTTAGTTTTGTAATTTATTTTAATTACTTTTTGTAATAATAGTAATTTAATTTTTACTTTTTACTTTTTACAGTTTTTACTATTCACCATGTTGAAGTAACTTTTTCAGCTAGGGTGAAAGGTAATTATTTTACTATTGCTATTTAGATTAATCTCCCTTAAAAATAATATATTAACTATTTAAAATATTGACTTAATAAGGGATACCGCTATATTGGTCGGTTGGTAATTTAATTTAAATCTGGTTTAAACCTTACTAATCACGGATACCGCCAGACTGGTCGGTTGGTAAATTTATTTTTGGTTCCGCCTTAATGGCTGGTTGGACTTAATTGACTTAATCAGGATACCGCCAGACTGGTCGGTTGGTAAATTTAACACAAGTTTATATATTATTTTATGGGAGATATCTAAATTAGTAGTAGTAAAAGTAATTCCTTTTACCTTAGCATTTTATTTTATTGTATTTACTTTTCAGCATTTTACCTTATGTCATTTTATTTTATGTATTTTATTTTTATAGTCCTAGTTATGTGTTAGTTAATTAGGGGTTGTGATGACTTTTAATATCACCGGTTTATAAGGGATTATTTTATAGTTGGGTAATTTAAAAGTTTATTTATTAAGTCTTAAGCTTAATGCTTCTTGTTGTCTGATCACCAATAAGATTGAAATGGTAAATCTAAAATGAACTAGACATAGGGATTTTAGGTTTCAGCCTTAGACTTAATAACCCACGATCTTCCTTGAGGATAGATAAACCTTTAATAGATTTCCTTACAGGATAGGAATATACCTGTCGGGCGGGGGTAGCCATAATTGGAACTTAAACTTAATGAATCCAGATAATTTGGTTGACATAGACATATGGTTCAATTGGGTTTAACTGGGTATTTGTGTCTGACCATCGACAGAGGCTTACACATAATTTAGTGTTCCAGGTTAATAAATCACTATATTACCAACTTTAAGATAACCACTTCATCTTTAAAATGATATTAAAAGAAATCACAACCCTAGATCTTTGTGTATTTTGTTATTTTCCTTAGTATTTTCTTTTATCTTTTTATTATTTATTTATACCACTTTCAACCAATCAAACAATCATTCCCTTCTCCCTATAATTAGATATTTGTAATTAAATAGATTCAACAATTAATAACAACAGTAGGAATTAAGTCCTCGTGGGATCGATATTTTTATACTACTTGAACGATACGTGCGCTTGCGTTATACGTGTGTGTTTACGCCGGTCAGGTTTCTGAAATATTGAAAGGATAATTGACATATCCCAAAGTGACTACCATTTGGATATGGCAGACACGAAGGAATTAAAGAAAGGGCGAAGCTCTAACTTTAAAATATTTGTCAAAGTTATGTTCACTACTAGTATTGAAATGGATTTTAGATACTTAGTGTGGTATATAAAATATATGTATTGATGTTCAGAATCCGCTATGAGCTGCATACTGACTTCAAGCCGAGATTTCTCTGCGAATCGGAAACGGGACGAAGTCGTTGTTTCGACCGTAGATACCTAAGTTTAGGAAACCCCTTTGGGTATGTACTTAAATTAGGAACTGTTACAATGTAACTAGTTTGACTAGAGACACTATCTCTATATCAGTGTTTAATCTGTTACGGATAAAACCTTTATATTATAGAACACTAAGTGTTTTATTATATAAAGATGATACTGAGATAAATACATTAGATGTAAATAACAGAATTTATATTTTGAATATAAATAAAATCTCAAACATATAAAATGACAAATAAATAGCTCAAATTGATTTGATCAATAGAGACTTATTTGTGGCATTGTTGTCTGGGACACAATTATACAAGACTCGTATATCCACACTTTTGAAGAGTGGATACGAGGACTGATTTGACTATTCAAATAAAGTTTACGAATCTAGTTTGTTAGGTAAAGTACCTAAAACACTGTTCACTAGGTAATAGTGTAAGTGCCACCGATCTGTTAGCCCTATTCATGGTGAAGTAAGTGGGCCCATATCTAGTTAGGCTAGATGTGAACATGAATATTTCGTGACCTTAACGGATGTGGCATCACGTTATGGTTATGTGTTTCTTTTGAAGAACACAAATCAGAAACTTTTAGAGTTTCGACACGAAATAGACAACAGATCGGCTATAGTATTATACCGTCACGGTAAGACCGTAATGGAAAATACTTAAGCAATAAGTTTCTTATATACTTGAAAGAGTATAGTATTCTTTCAAATGAGGACTCCTCCCGAGACACGTCAGTTAGACGGTGTGTCCGAACCAAAAACCAAATTTTGTTGGACATGATATGGTTTATCACGAGTCGCTCTGAGCTACTATTTCCTTCAACGGATAAGTTTTAACAGTGCAATACCTTATTTAGAATAAGGTTCCATATAAATCTGTTTGACAGATGTCATATAGGATATGAACAGGGAAGAAACAAGGTTTCTCATTCCTGATAATTTGGGTATGCCAGGCATAACGTTTGGATGATACCAAACTAAGGACCCAAATTGGATAAGTGCCAATATAGGTTATCCTAAGGGAAACCTTAAGTATAGTACTTATAAATCTCACTTGAGAACAATTAGATTGTTGCTCACCATGCAGTTTTCCTGAGAGGAATACAGACATGCAGTGGTAAGTGGGAGGATAGTAAAACTCGATGAAAATCGGAGTAATACTAATCAAGGCACCTATTCCTAATGGAACATAAATAGTTCATCAATGATGAAACTATTTCATTAATCTTCGAGTACACAAGAACCGCATAGATCAGAGAGAGTCAGAAAACAACCTGGGGTATGGGTTTCTGATCTCACCTTATAAAGATGTTAATCTTTTAAGGTACACCAACTGATTACGTATGAGGTAGTGATACAAGGTATCGACTCCCTATTATGACAAAGTGTCATGAGTCCAAAATGGATTCCATGTATATCAACAAGTTTGGATACTAGTTGATGTACCATAAGGCATTGTGCCTATTGGTACTTTATAAGTCTTTAAGGAAGACATACATGGAAGGCAACATACCAACGTACTAAGCTAGGCTTGTAAAGAAAAAGGTAGAGTTATCAACATTGTGTTGATTACGACGAAACCTTTTACATGTTGCCATTGTAAATCCATTTGGATAATGCTTGCTAAAGCTGTGTATTTCGTTTATGAAATATGACAGCTTAACGGAAAATCGCTTTCCTGAAAAGGAAACCTTTCGGAGGATGTTTATAACATCCTGTCGGTTTTATCGTACAATAACAAGCAAACAAGGTTCGCAGGTTATTCGATCCATGTTTGGATTGAAGCAATCATAGGTTCTAGGAATTGTCGTTTTGATGTAATCATAATGGAGTATGATTTAATTTAAACGAAATGATTCTTGTGTATATAAAAGGGTTAGTGGGAGTGCACTGACATGAATGTCCTGTAAAATAATGATAATATGTCATTTCTTGGAAATGAAATTCCCATAAAGCAATCGCTGAAAGCTTGGCTTTCATAAGAAATTCTCCGTAGAATTCTGGGGAGTAACAACCTTTATTCAAGGAATAAAGATCTACTGGGATAGATTTGGAATTGTTAACACTCTCTGGAAATTATACATTTAAAATGTACTTGTATTGGTGTCTCATACGCTTCGAGCATATGGAGTCACAATCAGGACAATCCAAGTGA
Organism: Zanthoxylum bungeanum; assembly: GCA_019454045.1. Classification (NCBI taxonomy): domain Eukaryota; kingdom Viridiplantae; phylum Streptophyta; class Magnoliopsida; order Sapindales; family Rutaceae; genus Zanthoxylum; species Zanthoxylum bungeanum. The sequence goes on from SKCR01019261.1 coordinate 65,017, forward strand.
TAGTCATTGGATTGGAGTTAAGAACATCTGTTAGTATCTGAGAGAACTAAAGATGTTGTCTTAAACTATGGAGATGGAGAACTTGAAGTGACTAGGATCACTGCTGCAAGTTTCCAAACCGGTAAATACTGCGGTACTATAAAGTTTGAATAACGAGACAGTAAGCTGGAAATATTCCGAGCAAGATAACTGTTGCCGAATTAACAACAAATGCGGATTATTGCTGTAGCTGAGGCAGCAATAGAAGCCATTTGGATCGATAATAAATCTAATTAGATTAGATATAGTTCTGTTAGTGGCTGAGCTAGGTGTCAGCACAGGCTAAAGAATTAATGGTCTCATCGACGATCCAGATATATACTTCTATATTCATCTGATTCGTTCGGATCATACATCGTGGTGATGTGATGATCGTACAAATCGCGTCAGAAGATAATTACGCAAATCCGCTGACGAAAATCTTTTCTTAGTAATTTGAGCGAACCGTACATAGTTCGGGTGTTAGACACTCGAGTGACTGGCTATGTGCCAAGTGGGAGATTGTTGGATAATATGACCCATAGCGTCACTATTTATACAGATCGCGGTGTTGTTGTACAAATTAACTATGTGACAAGGAAATTGCACTCTCATCATTTGTGATTAGATCACCATAGATGTATAAATGGAGAGAGGTCCATATGATTAGTTCCTGGATTGAGATGATATGAGACAGTATCAGTCCACGAAGGATTAATCATTAAATATCCCTAGCGGGAGTATTATCGAGACAGGACATCGATAATGCGGAATAGGCTAGTATTGCACTTGTGCGCGTTGTGAGGGCACAACGGCATAGTTCTCATATATTTAAGTATTGGATACTTATGCAAGTGCGATAGGAGGTTGTGTTTCACCGATGGTACGGGAAACAGCTTCGCTCTGGATAGACCCCTCGGAATCCCATTGGTATTATGACTATGTGTCTATGGGAGGCCGAAATCAAGGTAGGTGTGTATAGTCTTAACCTGAGACTTGCGTCGCTAATACTTGCGATAATCGGTAGACTTTAGTCTTGGTGGTACAGGGCTTTAACCGGTTCTGCGTACACCGCTTCTGGTTTATCAGAGAGTCGTAGTGTATTGGGTGTGATGTCGAGACGGAAGTATCACTTCAGTCATAGTGGAGATGATGTCACGCAGGATACGGTATTAGTGCTCTTAAGTGCTGGCCGGCCATCGGGATATTATGACAAGGTCATGTATATCCGATTATAGAGACTAGTTACCAGACATCCGACATGTGCTTCGGACGGGGCAGACACTTATCCAACCCCAGCCCTAGCACGTGACTATCCGATACTGGCCGATATACACAATACTACGGTATACTACGCTTGATACAGATCTATATATTCCTGTAAGAATATTTCTGGAGAATTGGGTAGGCATGGCGCTTTGCTAGAAGCCAACCTTGTCTTGTAAATCGGTATAAACGTAGTACGAGGTGCTTACGTGTTCGGATAATCCGACGACCGTATTTACTGCCAACATATCCGGAGATCTCATGGGTCGCTTCCTGAAGATTCACCGATGATGTATAACTCGCACTTTAATTAATCTAGGATTAATTGGAAGAGAGAGAAAATTAATCTGGGATTAATTGCGGAGATATTTTATCTGGGATAAAATATTAATTAAAGAGAGAGAACGATTAATTTGGAATTAATCGATAAAAGAATATATTCGATATATTATAAGAAATTGGATTTCGACGCGGAATTAAAATTAGATTTTAATTCGGGCGAACGAATTAATTAAGAATTAATTCGTTAGCGACGTAAATAGTGATTTCGCTAGGCATAATCATTTAATTACGACGCGACGGAAAATTCGTTAATTTAGAATTAGCGAACCCGAGCCCGAGAGTGATTGCGAGCGCATTCGCATTTCGAATTCGAGCGCGGTACGTAAGTCACATCAAGCGTCAAATCACTGGTCGCATCAATTATCAAATCACTTGTCACTTTGAGTGATGTGACATGACATGTTGTTAATTTGATAAAGTGACTTGATGTGAATAGTAAAAGTGATGGGTAAAAGGTGAAAAGTATTGATTGTTTTTGCCTTTTGACTTTTTGGAATATGAAAAGGTTTGGTATATATATTTTATTTATTTTTGGAAAATAAATGAATAATATATATTACATTTTTTTTTTTTCCTCACTATGAAATTCGGTCTTCTCTCTCTCTTGATATACAGTACACGGTTTTAGGCTTTTGGAGCCAAAAACCCTTAATCTTTCTCTCTTCTCCCTCTCACGGCTTCTAGCCGATTTCTTCACAAAAGGTTTCTGGTTTGACCGAAATTTTGAGAAGCAAATGAAGAAGAGTAGTGCTAGCACACACATGGGTTATATTATGATGATAGGGAAACGAATTTGTGAGCATGGAAAGCTTGAAGCTTGGAGCTTCAATGGTGACATCCATGGCCGAATGAACAAGGAGGAAGACACCCCAAAACCGTGCAGTCCACTGTCACAGAAGCCATTGCCGAGCTATTAAGGGGGGCAGAAAACGCATCTTGTTCTTCCTAGCATCAAACACATCAATGTGAGTATGAATTCCGCCTTACTCCTTGGTTGTATTCAACTCGTTTTATGCATGATTTATGATCTTAGGACTTGATTGAAACTCTACATTCTTGTCCATTGACATCGATTACGAAGCTTTCCCAAGTCAATGGGTCCCGCTTAACTGAAATCATTAAGCTTGTTGTGCCAAAGCCAAGGCTTAGTTGATTCAGAGGAAAAAGGTTAGGGAATATATCAGATATATTGGCATATATCAGATATATGTTTCGGACTTGGATGTCCACCTACTGGATCTAGGAATTGGATGAGATCCAATTGATCTTAGAGATCTACCTAGTTAAATATCATACAACTTGTTGGCCAAAGTCAAGGTTGTGTGTTATTTAACGGTATCCTAGCCCGCTAGGAAACTAGGTTTCCCGAGTACTCAACAGAGGGTTAAAGACTCGCCGAAAAATAGTGGGAGGCAAGTATTAAATTTGTAATTTCGTTTAGATACTTTCCAATACGCGCTCATTTCATTTTTCGTCATTAATATTTTATTGTTGTTTTAAATTAAACAGTTGGACTGTATCCAAACTACTTCATTTATAGTTGATTATATAATTGGATTATAGTAATCAATATATTTGAATTTTAACTAATCAAATTATAGTTGATTATATAGTTAGAATATAGTAATCATTATATTTGATTGTACCCAAAATCGTTGATTGGATAGTTGGACTATTGGAATCAAGATAACTGAAAGATTAGCGTTTAGAACATAATCCTGGGAGAAAATGTCTTTAAACGAATTTAATTTTCAGATTGGGAATAAAACCTCAGATAGTCTTGGAAACTGAGAAGTTATTCTATTTTATAGAGAAACATCTCGGGCCTGAGCCCGGAGTTGAACAAATAATGGAGCATGAGTTTTGGAAGACTCATGGTTATGATAATGTTAGTGCTCAATCCTTTATGCTTGCCGCAAAGACTTCTTAATTTCTTCATCAAAATTAAGGATTAGATCCTTATAGTATGATATTGAAATTAAAGGATCTTCATAGATCTATTCTTAGATCTTAGAAGTATAAATTGCAAAAGAAGCTCTTTCGCTCACGTATGTCAGAGGGTACATCTATCGAGCACTAGTCGCAGATGATTGCTGACATCGATCAGCTAGGTTAGCTGGGCATTACCTACGTGGCCGAGACTACCAAAGATTTGATCTTATAGTCTCTACTCGAAAGCTGGGGCAGGTTCATTGTGAACCAAGAGTAAACTCTTGGAGAGTTGATGGCTATGCTCAAGGAGGCAGAGCCAGAGCTTCTAAAAGGGCAAAGGCAAAATCATCACAGTCTTCTGGGAAAACAAAGGACATATCCCAAGATGTCTGCCTAAACTGTGGCAAACGGGGTCACTAGAAGCGTGACTGCCGTATGGACAAGGCAGACATGAAGGAAGTGAAGGCGGGGCAAGGATCCGGCTCAAGCATGTTTGTCATAAACATGTTAACTACTAGTTTCAAAATTGGATTTTGATACTAGATGTGGTATATATATATATATATATATATATACTGATGTGCAGAATCTGCTGATAAGCAGGAGACTCGCTTCAGTTGAGATCTACCTGTGAGTCGAAAACGGGACGAAAGTCGCTGTTTTAATCGTAGAAACCTAAGTTTATGAACTTCCCTTTGGGTATGTACCTAAATTAGGAAACTGTTAAAATGTACCTAGTTTGACTAGAAACATTATCTCTATATCTAAGTTTAACCCGTTACGGGTATACCTTTATATTCTAGAACACTAAGTGTTTTATTTTATAAAGATGATATTGAGACAAGCATATTAGATGTGAATAACAGTATTTATATTTTGAATATAAATGAATCTCAAACGTATAACATGACAAACAAATAGCTCAAACTGAATAAATCAGATGAGACTTATTTGTGGCATTGTTGACTGGGTCACATTAACATGACTCGTATATCCACACTTTCGAAGAGTGGGTACTAGAACAGATTTGATTCTATTCAAATGATGTCTACGAATCTAGTTTATTAGGCAAAGTGCCTAAAACACATTTTACTTGGTAAAAGTGTAAGTGCCACCGATCTGTTAGCCCTCGTTCATAGTGACGTAAGTGGGGCCATGTCTAGCTAGGCTAGAGGTGGATATGAATACTTCGTAACCTTTACGGATATGGCATCGCGTTATGGTTATGTGTTTCTTGTGAAACATAAATCGGAAACTTTTGATAAATTCAAAGAGTTTCGACACGAAGTAGACAGACAGATCGGCTAAAGTATAAAAACATCACGATTGGACCGTGATGAAAATACTTAAGCAATAAGTTTCTCAATTACTTGAAAGAGTATAGTATTCTTTCAATGTGGACTCTTCACGGAACACCTCAATTTGACGGTGTATCCGAACAAAGAAACCGAACCTTGTTGGACAAAGTAAGGTTAATTATGAGTCGCTCTGAGCTACCATTTTCCTTCTAGGGATACGAATTTAACAGTGCAACACTTATTTTGAATAAGGTTCCATGAAAAATCTGTTGACAGATTTCATATTAGATATGAACATGAAAGAAACCGGGTTTTCTCATTCCTGAAGATTTGGGAATGCTAGGCATATGTTTGGATGATACCAAACTAAGACCCAAATCGGATAAGTGCCTAATCTGTAGGTTATCCTAGGGAAACCAAAGTATAGTACATATACAACTCACAAGAGAACAATTTAATTGTTGCTCTCCATGCGGTTTTCCTAAAAGGAATACCTATATGCAGTGGTAAGTGGGAGGAAAGTAAAACTCGATGAAAATCGGAGTAATACTGTTCTAGGCACTGATTCCTTAATGGAACACAAACAGTTCATCAGGGATGAAACTGTACCACAATCTTCGAATACACAACCTGGGAGGTATGGGTTTCTGATCTCACCTTATAAAGATGTCAATCTTATTGAGGAAGACGAACCGACTACGTATGAGGAAGTGATACAAGGTATCGACTCCCTATTATGGCAAAGTGACATGATGTCCAAAATGGATTCCATGTATACCAACCAAGTTTGGACAATGGTTGTTGTACCGGAAGGCATTGTGCCTATTGGTACAATATGAGTCTTCAAGGAAGACATACATGGATGACAACAAACAAACGTACAAAGCTAAGCTTGTAGCGAAAAGGTATAGTTATCAACATTGTGTCGATTACGACGAAACCTTTTATCCATTGCCATGATTAAATCCATTTGGATAATGCTTTCGAATGCTGCATGTTTCATTTATGAAATATGGCAGCTGAACGTCAAAATCGCTTTCCTTAAATGGAAACCTTTTGGAGGATGTTTACAACATCCTGACGATTTTGTCATACCAAAATGAGCAAACAAGGTTTGCAAGTTAATTCAATCCATTTATGGATTGAATCAAACATTGCGTTCTTGGAACTATCGTTTTGATGTAATCATATTGGTATATGATTTAATTCAAAACGAATATAATTCTTGTGTATATAAGAAGGTTAGTGGGAGTGCACTGACAATGATTGTCCTATATATAATGATGACATATCATTTCTTGGAAATGACATTCCCATATTACAATCGGTGAAAGCTTGGCTTTCATGAAAATTATCCATATAATACTTGGGAGAGACAATCTTTATTCTAGGAATAAAGATCTACTGAGATAGATCTAAAATTTGTTGGCAATCTCCGAGAACTCGTGCATTGAAAAATATGTACGCGACCTGGTGTCTCATATGCTTTGAGCATATGAAGTCACAATCAGGCCAATCCAAGTGATAGTCACTAGATTGATGTTAAGAACATCCTTAAGTATCTTAGATGAACTAAGGATGCTTTCTTATACTATGGAGAATGAGAACTTGAAGTGACTGGGTTCACCGTTGCAAGTGTCAAAACCGACAAAAACGACTATAAGTCGTAATAAGGGTACTATATAGTTCGAATAAAAGAACAGTGAGCTGGAAATCTTCCAAGCAAGATATTGTTGCCGAATAAACAACAAAAGCGGAATATTTCTGCAGCTGAAGCAGCAATAGAAGCGATTTGGATCTATAATATTCCTAATTAGATTAGGAGTAGTTCTGTTAGCGGCTGAGCTAGGCTACATCACAGGCTAAAGAATTAATGGTCTTATCAATGATCCAAATATGTACTTCAATTATTTCATCTGATTCGTCGGATCATACATCGTGGCGATGTGATGATCGTATGAATCGCATCAGATGATAACCTTGCAAATCCACTGACGAAAGTAGTTTCTCAGCAGAAGTTTGAGCGACCCATACATAGTTCAGGTGTATGACACTTGAGTGATTGGCTATAGGCCAAGTGGGAGATTGTTGGACAATTATGACCCATAACATCACTATTTGTACAGAACATGGTGTTGTTGTACAAATTAACTATGTGACAAAGGAAATTGCTCTTTTATCATTTGTAATTGGATTACCGGGATATATAAATGATAAAAGTCCATATGATTAGTTCCAGATTAATAAGATATGAGACATTATTAATCCACTAAGGTTTAATCATTAAAATATCCATAGTCATAGTATTATCGAGATTGGACATCGATAATGCGGAATAGACTAGTATTGCACTTGTGCACGTTGTGGGAGCATAACAGCATAGTTCTCATATATTTGGGTATTGGATACTCATGCAAGTGTAATAGGAGGTTGTGTTTACCGATGGTACGGAAACATCTTCGCTCTGGATAGACCCATCAGAATCTCATTGGTAGTATGACTATATGTCTATGGGAGTTCGAATCAGGGTAGGTGTATTTGGTCTTAACCTGAGACTTACATCGCTAATACTTGCGACAATCAATATACTTTGGTTTTGGTCGTCCGGGGCTTTAACATGTTTCGTGTACGCCTCTTCAGGGTATATTGAGAATCGTAGTGTATTGGGTGTGATGTCAATATGGAAGTATCACTCCAGTCATATGGAGATGATGATCACGCATGATACGGAACTAGTACTCTTTAGTACTGTAGTCATCGGGATAATATGACTAGGTCATGATTATCCGATTATAGAGACTAGTTACCAGAGATCTGATATATGATTTGTACGGGGCAGACACAATTCCAGCCCCAGGCCTTGCATGTGACATCGATAATGGATCGCTATAAGCAATACTACGTATACTACGCCTGATACAGATTATATATTCCATTAAGAATATTTCTGGAGAATTGGGTAGGCACGGTGCTTTGCTAGAAGCCAACCATGTCTTGTAAATCAGTAAGAACGTGGTATTAGGTACGCACGTATTCAGATACTCTGATGACCAGATTTACTGCCAACGTATCCAGGGATCTCATGGGTCGCTTCCCGAAGATTCATCGATGACGTATGACTCGCACATAATTAATCTGGGATTAATTATGAGAGAGAGAAAATTAATCTAGGATTAATTACGGAGAGATTTTATCTGGGAAAAAATACTATTTAAAGAGAGAGAACGGTTAATTCGGAATTAATCGATAAAATAATATATTCGATATATTAAACGAAATTAGATTTCGACGCGGAATTGGCGAACGACTTAATTTAGAATTAATTCGCTAGCGATGTGAATAGTAATTTTGCTAGGCATAATTATTTAATTAAATTTGATTTAATTACATCGCAATGGAAAATTCGTTAATTCAGAATTAGCGAACCCGAGCCCGGGAGTGTTTGCGGGCCCACTCGAATTTTGAATTAAAGTGGGGCCTACAAGTCACATCACGCGTCACATCATTAGTCACTCAAGTGATGGAAGTCTTGTCACTTTTTGGTGATTGACATCTTGTCATTTTTTGATTGATGGGGGTTGTTGGAGGCATTGATGACTTGTACCAATTTTTGGAAAATTGGTAAATGGTATTTGATTTTGGAAATCAAATACACACAACACACCATTTTTTTTCCATTCTCTCTCTCTTTCTCACTTTGGCCGAATGGCCTTCCCCTTTTTCTCTCAAGTTGGGCGTGAACCTAGGGTTCATTCTCTTTGATTTTTGATTCAAAAATCATCAATGCTAGAACATCCAAGGAGTCATTCAAAGGTGATAGGGAAACCAATCCTTGAGCTTGTAATCAACACTCAAAGCTTGGAGCTTGAAGATCAACACAAAGGGCTTGGCCGAATTCATCAAGGAGGAAAATTTTTTGTTTTCAACGCATCCAAAATCCGATCAAAGTGAGTATTTTCCGCATTCTTACTTTGTTGTATTCACATGTTTCATTGCTTAATTGATCTTGGTTTGACCTAGAAAACCCAACACATACATGTATACATAATTGATGATGGGGTGTTGAATGTTTGAATAGAAGAATGTTTTATAATACCGATTCGATGATATTTCAATGAAGTAAAAGAAAAATAGTTATAATAATTGTTTGAGCTAGATTAGCAAAGAGTGTATAGGTAAGTACTGAGATATCAGAGTAGCGCATCGAAAACGTGATGAGACTTGACACAATAGATAAAGATGAAGAAACTTGTTGTTTATATTATGGATGTTGAAATGTAAACAGGAAACATGATTTAAAATATATGTATGAATAGAGAGAGGGATTAGTAGCAAGTAATATGTTTGTAAAATGGACAATAGTTATATAGTTAATTCAGACTTTGTGTGTGTATGACGCTCAAGGTCTGAGCATAGTTACTTACCGAGTCTTATGACTCACTACCCAACAGTATTTTGAGTTTTGCAGGTTGGTGACCTGATCGGTCGACCACAGACATCAGAGCATGAGAAGCCGGATATCAGTGTTGCAGTCAGCCAGTCACCGGGTATTGGGAGTACAAGTTTAGTTGTAAAGAGTTTTAAGTTGTATAGGTTGAGTTGTAAAAGTTTTTGTACATATGTATTTTGGGGCATGGATTCCCAGTTATGTAAGTTTTGAGTTCATCATTTTAGCATCATATTATATATTTGGGCCCTATAGACTGCATTGTATTGCACAGTTATTAGTCTTACTTGAGAGTTAGAGGCTTATGGTGATATGATAGCCTATCACCTGCCAGTAAATTCTCCGGTAGTGGGATGTTACAGAGTTGGTATCAGAGCAAAGGTTTATAGAATGTCGGTGACTGCAGCTACAGCTATTCGACTATCTCAGTAAGTATGTGTTTTGTTTAGACCATATCGGTCTTTGCTTGTTGTTCGGTTTCATTATGCCCAGGCAAGGATTCGAGGACGAATCTTATATAAGGAGGGGTGAATGTAATATCTCCGATTATTTTAGCGTGTTTGCGTGAATTTTATTTTTCGCGTTTGAGGCCGCGTCCGAGCGCAAGGTTTATTTTTACAGTAATATGGGAACTATTACAAGAGATGAGTTATAATATATTAATAATTAATTTTGAGGGGTTAAACTGAAATTTACCAATTAGTATATATATATATATAAATCTAGATTTTTTTTATTTACATACACATGTGTATCACATTACACACCCACACGTGGAATACATACACACACATATTTTACATACACACACATGTGTAATACACACACGCACACAATAAACACACACACACACATGTTTAACAATCACACACACACACACTGATAAGGAAGAGAAAGATCGAGAGAGAGGGAGAAAGACCGAGAGAAATAGAGAGGGAGAGAGAGAGGGAGATGAGAAATCCCAGCCACGTCCGGCCTTGTCTCTGGCCATCAGTGAGCCTCCGGCACGTCCTCAGCGCCTGATCCAAGAGCAGAGGCAGATGAGAGTCCAGTAAGTATACTATGGCAGTGATTTCCTTGAGTTTGGATTTGTTAAGAAATTAAATAATTGAATGAATAAGATGATTAGGAGCATGCTAGAGTGAATTAGATTTGGTTTTATGTATGTAATTGAAAGGAATCAATTAGATTACAGAATTGAATTTGGGGGAAATCGGCCATAACCCTAGGAATTTGGGGATTTTTTTTTATAAGTTTGCTAAGTGATTAAATTGGAAAGTTTAGGTTAATTTTGATAAATAGAAGTATAATTAAAGTACTTAAATCTGGTTCTAATTATGAAATTGAAATAAAATAATTTGATTGAAGAAATTGGGTAAGAATCGTTTATAGTTCTAAAATTTAGGAATTTGTAATTTGGTGAAAGTGTATATACATAATTATATGTTAGGAAGTTAAATTGGGGGTATAGATGGAATATGGATATGCATATATATTCTTGATGTTGAATGGGTTTTGCGTATGGAAATGTGATGTTTCTTTTACCTTGGCTGAACTTATAATAGATGTAGAGATTATGAAGATGTTAATGAATTTTTTTTAAAATTTATGTAAAGAAAATCTAATCTGTATATGTCCATGTTATCATATTTGGAGTTTGGAATGTTAATGGTGAGCATGAGAAGATGAATAAAGTATGAGTAACTAGGATATGCATGGAAGGTAGTTAAATTTCTAAATGGACTTAAACTATGATTTATAACTGTGATATAAAATTATGTGTATAATTTGAACCTAAAACCTAAATTAGCCTTTATGAAGGGGGTTATGTTTGTGTTCTTGTGTTTCATGAATTGTGTTCATAAATAAGTTTAAGTATGTAATCCAGGTGTAGTTAATACATATATATTCTATTGTTGCTTTTCACATGTCTGTTATGCTCATGAGTTATATCCCGAATTTAAGGATTATAGTTAACGTCATATACTTCGTGTTATGTTTTGACATGATATACCTTCAGGAATATGGGTTGAAAATGCGTATGTGCTAATCTGTGATGTGAATATGTATATGAGTTAAGGTATAAGAATGATTTGTACAAATGCACAAGATAAGAATATTTAAGTGCAGGCTGATATTTGGTAAATAGTTAAATAAGCTTAAGAATTGAGAATTTGAAGTCTGAGTATGTGTGCGTAGATTGTTATAGCAGTAGAGCTTCGATTGTGTGTGTAAGCATAGATATGGAATTGGTAACTTAGTATAAAAAGTGTCTGTACATGTAAATTTTTGTGGTATGAATGTATGTGGATTGAGTTTGCATAGTATTGACAAATATAAATGTGTATAAAATTTGTTATGGAATCATTGAGTTGATATGAGAAATGTGCTGAGGTGCGTTTTGTAGTAGTAAAGACTATTGGTTTGAGTATGAATATAGGTTTTGATGTTTTTGAAGTATGTAGCTTATCTATGAATGTGAATAAGTAATGTGAAGTCAAGATATCTTGAGGTATAAGAAGTTCTATGATGTTGATAGTCTGAATCGTGAATTATTTTGAACCATATTTTGAAAACTTGGTATTTGATTTCTGGTTTTCAAAGTTTTGATTTTGATTACAAAGGATAAAGAAAGTGTTTCCGTCACGGTGTTTGATGATTTATGTTTTGACCCTCCGTGGTGATCGTGTATGTTTCGTTCCGGATTGGCCACCGGGGCGCTCGTTATGGGATCCAGACCATCGGAAAATGGCTGGCCCACTACTCTGTCGATATAGTCCGTACACTGTCCAGTCTTTCCGCGCGACTGAGCAGTGGACGATTGGTATGTATTTTGAAAAGTTTGCGTCAAAAAAATTTAATTATGATTCACACATATTTATATTTGGGGGGAAGATTTCAAAAGAATTGCATTCTTATTTGATGCATTTCGACATTACTTTTTGATATTATACGATATGATGTTTTTTTATATGTTTCCGTCTCAGCGATCGTTTTGTGTTTTCTTGACATGTATTCACTGAGATGATCAATCATTGTTATATTTCCACCCCGATGATCGGTATATACATTTATGTTTTTACGACTCATCATATATTTCTGGCGAGGTGATCGTTAGGGTCTAAGCCATCAGAAATGGTATGACCTAACCTTCTGTCGACATGGGATCGGTTCATTCATTGTCCGATCTATGCGCGCGATTCGGGCATTGGGCACTCGTTTATATTTCATCCAATGAGTTATGTTGGATGATCGATATGGTTTTATGATAATGAATTTTGAAATTGATTTTGCTTACAGTAAAAAAGGGTTTCTTAAATGCATTTTCGAAATGTTTTTTGACAGATTTCAGACTACCAACATCATAAGAGCATGTAAGGTTATTTATTACTTCTAGCTGTGACTATAGTTAGATATAGATCTTATTGGTATAGTGATGTTTATGTAGTTTATGAGTTATGCATATAAATCATACATTTTAGGAATCATTTGAGTTGTACATAACTAATACTAGTGCATGATAATATGATTACACATACATGTATACATAATTGATGATGAGGTGTTGAATGTTTGAATAGAAGAATGATTTATAATACCGATTTGATGATATTTCAATGAAGTAAAAGAAAAATAGTTATAATAATGGTCTGAGCTAGATTAGCAAAGACTGTATAGGTAAGTACTGAGATATCAGAGTATCGCAGCAAAAAACGTGATGAGACTTGACACAGTAGATAAGGATGTAGAAACTTGCTGTTTATATTATGGATGTTGAAATGTAAACAGGAAACATGATTTAAAATATATGTATGAATAGATAGAGGGATTGGTAGCAAGTAATATATTTGTAAAATGTATAAGAGTTATATAGTTAATTCAGACTTTGTGTGTGTATGACGCTCAAGGTATGAGCATAGTTACATAAAGAGTCTTATGACTCACTACCCAACAGTGTTTTGAGTTTTGCAGGTTGGTGACCTGATCGGTCAACCACAGACATCAGAGCTTGAGAAGCCGGATAGCAGTGTTGCAGTCAGCCAGTCACCAGGTCTTGGGAGTACAAGTTTAGTTGTACAGAGTTTTAAGTTGTATAGGTTGAGTTGTAAGAGTTTTTGTACACATGTATTTTTGGGCATAGAGCCCCAGTTATATAAGTTTTGTGTTCATCATTTCAGCGTCATATTATGTATTTGGGCCCTATAGACTGCATTGTATTGCACAGTTACTAGTCTTACATGAGAGTTAGAGGCTTATGGTGATAGGATAGCCTATCACATGCCGGTAACATCTCCGGTAGTGATATGTTACAGTATATCACTTTATGATTGAGATTTATTTTTTCAGTTCATGAGCTCTGGTTATTGGATGATGAGTGTGTGATATATATTATGTGATGAGTTTGATATATGAGTGGACGCTCTTGATTTGTCTGCCTTTTTGAATGAGTGATTCACATGTTTATTTTGAAAAGTTTTACAAATAAATGAAAAGGTTTGATGATTCTGAATAGTTTTGATGATTCTGGATTTCAAAAGTTTTTCGTAACTTGGGTAATGGACTCCTGAATAGTTTTGATGATTCTGGATTTCAAAAGCTTCTGATTTTCAGAAAGACCAGTTTTTAAATAAGATGGGTTTTCAAAAGATGATTATTGTGTTTTGATTTCTAATGATGTTTGAAACGAATATATGGAGTCTGTAATATGATTTCCGATATAGTTAATGAACATGTTTGTCTATAAGGAGTTTGCATCATGCTTTTGTTATCTGTCAATGAGTGAGATTGGTTTTTGGTATATGCTTTCAAATTTTCGTTTCTGATTGTGGATGAAGTGGACTGTACGAACATTGTATTGTGATTTCTGTCTCTGATAAGGTATGTCGTGTTTGTAAAGAATCTGTATTGTGTTTCGTTTCTGGTATTGAGTGTTATTTGATTGTGTAGAGATTGTTTGCGTGTGATCTGTTCTGGATTATGTGGATAAGTCTGACTTTGTGATATTCATGTGGACATGTGTGAGTGATCTGTTTACATTAGAGTGTTTGATAGGAAGAAGATCTAAAAGTATGTGTAAGATATGTTTACGAATCTGTATATGTGTATATATGTAAATGTGTGTATGTAGCTAGGAATTTAAGCGTTTCGAAAAAGTTCGAGTATAAGGACACTAATTTGCATCAAGTATGGTTCTAAAATATGTACCTATCACTTGGATGTCAAACGTTCAGAAGGTATTTCGTATAAAAGGTTTAATGCTTGATTTGTTTTGAAAGAAAATCTAAAAATGTTCCGATTTTATAATATTTCAAAGGATTTGAGAAATTATAGTTTTGTTTAAGTTTTGATTTTGTATATATAAAAAAAAATATTTATGAACCCAGTTTCTGGAATCGGACTAAACACGAATTTTGAAAGACATTATATTTAAGGTGGGTAAAGAACGGTTTGAAGTTTAAAAATTTTCTAACAAAACAACTGTATATATATATATATATATATATGTGTGTGTGTGTGTGTATATATATGAGTTTATTCATACTAAACCTGAAATTATTTATGTTTTCTTGATGTATGTGGTAACTTACTGAGTTTTATAACTCAAACCACATCAGTTGGCTAGTTTTTCCGGTTGGCAACCAGATCAGTCAACCATCAAGTTTTGGATGCTTAAGCTCATTACGGGAGGTCCCTAAGTTGCAGTCACCGCCCTCTCTATTGCCATGGGAAATGCATTTGTATATAAAAGTTCATATTTCTTGTTTATGTAATGTATTGTATAAAGCACGTGTTATGTATGTATAAATGAAAGATTTAAACTGTATGTGTTGTGTGGCCACATAGCCCTTTATGTAATGAGGTTGGTATTTGATATGTTTTGGTTGGGTCGGAGGCCCTTCTGTGTGTAAATATTATTTCATGTTGTTAGAATTTCAGTGCGTTATGCCCGATTATCGTTAGAATTGAGGCTCAGAAAAATGGGTTACTCTTATCTTCTACCAGTAACGTCTTACCTCTGATGGGGTGTTACAACATACGTGACTCATAATCTCTACAATTAATTTTTTATTAGTGACTTATAAAATTAAAATGAAAAACATATTACAATATTAAAACATATTCTCATACTAAAATAAGAGACATAAATAACAGTTGTCCACAAAAACTAGCTAATTTTTTAGTTCTTAGGTATATTATTATTGAATTATTTCTATAAATTTTTTAATGAATTTTTTTTATTTGTTGTGCTTTATGATGGAGATTCTCATTATAAACTTTTGCATAGTGACGATCAAGATTTCAAGTTCGATAAGAAAATTTAAACTTAAATTGAATAAATTATATTAAATTTAATTGGAATTCATCCGAAATAAAATTAAATCCTTTTAAAGTTATTTATAACAATGAATATATTTTCAAATGATAGGGTAAGACGAGAAGAAACTCTAATGTGAATTAAAAACACTGTTTGAGAATTGATAGACAAATAAATTAGACATAAATATTAAGTATAAGTAAACTAATTGTCTCATTTAGACTATAAAACCAACTAGATCTGGATCATTTACAAGATCAATACCTAAAAGCTTATTAGGATTTTTGTTACGATATGAAATTTTAGTAAAAGATGTGCTCAACCTGCATAAAGTGCGAACCCTATACTAGTCTGCTATTAAAGTAAGAAATTTATTAATTTAATTAATTAATTAATATTTTAATTTAGTACAATTAAATTATAAATTTAAAATAAATAAACCTATTATAATAAGAAAACATATTATAATCTCTCATAAAAAAAACATATGTGGCACTTAATCTCTACAATTAATTTTTTATTAGTAAATTATAAAATTAAAACATCTTTACAATTAATTTTTTATTAAATAAAAAACCTATTACAATAAAAATACATATTATAATTTTATAAGAATGTTTTTATAATTAGAAAACATATTATAATATCATATTACAATTAAAAAAATTATTAAATTATAAAATAAAATTAATAAATCTATTAAATAAGAACCCAATTATAACAAGAAAGCGTATTATACTGTCCGATTAATTTTTTAATAATATCATAGATAATCTGACAAATATTATATATATATATATATATATAAAAAGTTAACTATTTTTAAACTTTCTCAACTGTCACATGACACTTAATTTATACAATTAATTTTGGATTACCTATTATAATAAGAATATATATTATAGTTTTCTATTAAAATAAAAAAAAATATTATACACATAATCACTACAATTAATATTTTATTATTAAATTATAAAATTAAAATAGTAAATTATTAAAATAAAAAAAATATATTATAATATAAAAATATAATCTCTTATTAAAATAAGAAACCTAAATAGTAGCCACCCACAAAATCTAGCTAAATTTTTGGATTTCGGTCTATTGTTATTTGTTATTTTATTTTGAATTATTTCTATAAGTTTTTTTTATTTCATCAATTTTTTTTTATTTACTGTGTTTCAAGATGCAGTATCTGATTATTAGCTCTTACACATTGAATTATAAATATTATTTGAGAACTGAGAGACAAATGAATGAGATATAAATATTACGTGAAAATAAATCAATTGTCTCATTTAAACTATAAAACTGACAAGATCTGGAGCATTTACTATTGGAAATGGTGATCGAGCACCATTCACTTTTTGTATGAATATTTGATATTTATGCAATATAATATTTATTTTATCATGATTATTTATTTTTATATATGGTAAAACTCTTACTTTATTTTATATATTGTAAATCTAAGAGTTAGATTACTCTAAGAGTTAGATTTCGAGTTTCACTCGGAACCTTATATGAAATTGGTAAAGACCCGAGAGTTACAACATATGGTGATATAGTTGCAAGAGTTGCAAATGGTGTTGAGAAATATCACGCATTCTCTCGAATATAAATTATTTCCGGTCTAGATATAGTGACATGGGTCAGTCATTATATTGGTAAGACTAGTGCATTGTCTATATATGTAATGGACATATGGTTTGTCTCAACAGACTGTGAGCTTAGTGGAAGTTCGTATAGAAATGCAGATATTGATTAGTTGAATGAGTATTGAACAAACTCATAAAAGATGACTAATAGATATTCCATAAAACTGTCAATAGTTGTCTTTTTGAGTTGAGTTGTTATTGTGGTCCTTTGACTTGAGACACCACGGTAGTCTTGTGAGTGATCCTCTATGTCTGATACCATGCATGTCAGAAACCTTTCATGGTCTGACTGCTGGATGTCTGTTAGATATAGACCGATGCTCACGAAGGTCGGTGTGTGTTAATATGAGGATTCGTCAGTCCATATGGTTGGATTATGTTTCCAGATATTTTTCAGAGTATATTCCGAAAATCTTTTGGCCAAAAGTACGTCAAAGAAATTATTTTCTTTGACATTATAAATAATATTGAAAAGAGTTTCGCATATATTATTTATTAATGGAATATAGTTTTGAAAAGTTAGTTTATATTGAATAGATAAGGTTTTGGCAGTATAACTATAACCTTACTAAATTGGAAACGGAAATGACGAAAGGATTATACATTAGCGTTTTAACCTCGACTTGTATGGTTCAACTTGTTGTGTTGTTTAGTCATGATTTGTAGGTGGACAGACCTTCATGAAAAATGTATACAAATATATGAGATATATATGTATATATATACGTAACAACCGAATGTGAGCTTAGAGTGTTTCATTATATTGAGTTTACTCGTTGAGTACTAGGGCGACCTCTCGTCAAATGTTGACAAAGTATTTTTTGGGTTTTTTGGATTAAATTGTTTAATCCGATAATTCATGAGATGAATTGAATTAATTAATTTTATATCAAGAGTTTATATAAGTTTATTGTATAATAAATGTAAATTTGATTTACATTAAATTAGTAATTATTTTGTGAATTAATTTAATTATTAAATTAATATATAATATTAATTACTTATCTTATACAATTAATTAATTAAAGTAACTTAGTTAAGTAATTGGATTGTTTAGTTAAAGTAACTAAATGATTCATAAAAGGTAACTTAGTTTGTTTTATGATAAAGTTGGTGAGATTAAATTTTAACCTTGGTTAAGTTGCTTTTTGAAATAAGTTGGTGAGATTAAATTTTAACCTTGGTTAAGTTGCTTTTTGAAATAAGTGGTGTAGAGTAAAGATGCTTTTAAACCATGGTTTATATTTAAATGGCTTGGGTTTAGTTTTTCTTAAATTTTATTAATAAAATCAAAAGAATTAAAAGAAAATGAAATGCTTTTCTCTTTTTACTCCACTACTGCCGAGCATAAAAGAGAACCAAAAATAAAGCATTTTTTTAGAAGCAGCAGCTCACTGCCGAGCAAGAACAAGGAAAAAATTATTTTTGTTTTCCAAAATCCAAGCCACAAACCTCACCAAAATTACCCAATCATAATTTTAAGAGCATAGATTTAATCCTTAAGAGTTAAGGGTTGATTATTGTTCTTGAAGCTTTCCTTTTCCTAGGGTTTTAAGAGTTAAAATTTGGGGAAAAGTTGGTTGCCACTCTTGAGTGATCAAACCACCTTTTGATCACCAAGATTTGTTCTTGGAAGAACTTAATTTGGTGGAATTTGAAGAAAGCTCAAAGCTTGGAAGATTTGGAAAAGCTTGAAGAAAAGGATCATTGGCAAAGCTTGTTGGTAAATTTAATTTGTAAATTTATTGTTAGATTTGTTGATGATTATTGTTGAGAAAAATTGTTGTGGATTTGTTGGATTAATTGGAAGTATGTAAGTGAGGAATTATGAGCATTGAAGTGTATGATAATTGATATATAGTTGATATAGAAATTTTTGTATGCTTGGAGTAATTTTCAAGAGTTGGAAGTTATGTAATATGCTTGGAATAATTTTTTCAAGAGTTGGAAAATTATTTTGTAGGCTTGAATTAATTTTTCAAGTGTTGGAAAATTAATTTTAGTATGTTTGGATTATTTTCAAGTGTTGAAAATAATTATGATGCTTAGATTAATTTGTCAAGAGTTGGTAGATTGATTAAAGTGTGTATAAAATTTTAATTAAGCTTATGGTAATTTTTTAATGCATGGAAAATATTTTTAGTGAATTAGGAAAATTTTAAGTTGATAAAAAATTTTAAACCCACTGTGACTATCACTGCCGAAAATTAAAAAAAAAACATATTCGCACGGGTTTTGATCTCGGGCGCGTTCCGCTGCGTTCGGCATTGCCGTTCCTCACTCAACAAGTGGTATCAGAGCGATACGTGCTTCTAATTGTTCATGTTCCTTTACAATTTTTCTTAATGTAATAAAATGCACATGCATACATTTAAGTGTTAATTACATGCTTTAGGCATTTTTGGACATGCATACATTTTATATATTTGTATGCATTTGACTTTGGAAAAATCTCTACGCTAGATCATTAAGTGTCATTATTTTAGTTGAAAATATGACATGGTCCGACTTG
Source organism: Zanthoxylum bungeanum (assembly GCA_019454045.1). NCBI lineage: Eukaryota > Viridiplantae > Streptophyta > Magnoliopsida > Sapindales > Rutaceae > Zanthoxylum > Zanthoxylum bungeanum. Next base: position 84,806 of record SKCR01019261.1, read on the forward strand.
TCTATACGGTGTTAGTGAAACCATTGTGATTATTCTCAATATTGCTAAAGCATGAGGGATTGGTTATAATGTTTTGTACTATTCCGGTTAAGCATGAGATTAGTCGAATTTAAGAGAAAGTATTATCCAATATTGCTAAAGTGTGAGGTTAATATTAGTATCTTACTTTCGGTAATAGACAAGTTGATCTAAAAATTAAACTATCCAATAATGCTAAAGCATGAGGATGAGATTCGATTTAAGACCGAATGTAAGAGTTGCATGAGATGCAATTGACAATAGTTGTCTACCTTCTCGAATTTACAAATGTCAATATTGCTAAAGCGTGAGATTTGCGTAAATGTCAAGAAGGATCTACTTTGCTTTGTGAGATTTAAGAGTTAAATTTCCGTATTCTTGTTTGTAGAGATTATAAAGAATACGTAAGACAATGCGAGGGCACTTTATAGAAAAAGTAAAACCATATTTTATTTAGTGTTTTTATCATGATATTTAAATATTAATTTCTGCTTTTTTTTTTATCCTTGTGTAGACAGAATGTCTGTGTCGAACCTGCTTTCACGTATACTTGACATGCATAAGCTCCAGGGTGCTATTAACTATAATGTTTGGCTTATGAATCTCCGTATTCTTTGCCAAGCGGAGCAACTTGAATATGTTCTAGATCGTCCAATGCTCGCAAGGGTTTCGGATGATGCTTTAGATGAAGAATGTGAGACGTTCATCAGATGGAAGGATGATGATCGGAAAGTATGGTCATACATCTTGGGGTCTATGGTGCCGGAACTACAGAGGAAGTATATGCCGATGCATGATTCCGGATCCATTTTGATGCATTTGAATGAACTATTCAGTGATCGACCACATGTAGAGATGCATAGGGTGGCTGTCGAGCTTTTTCATACTTTCCTCCTTGAGGGAAAACCCGTTAGCCCACATGCGATGAAGCTAATAGATTGTATTGAAGAGCTCGAAAGGATGGATATTCATATTGATAACCGCCTCGAGAATAGTATGATTCTCACATCTCTTCCTAAGTCTTTCAAGGACCTTATCGTTAACTTTAACATGCATAAGATGCTTCCCACCTATTCTGAGTTGCACAATATGTTGCTGACAGCTCAAGATGACATGAATAAGAATAGTTCTACATTCATGATCACCGGTGCTTCTTCTTCTTGACCTTCTCAGACTTCTCAAAAGCCGGCTGGGAAGAAACAGAAAAAGAAAAAGAAAGTTAAAGGTAAAGGTCCTAAGGTTGCTTCCACAGGGGTTTCTAAGCCAAAGGTAAAAACAGATGTTGCAAAAGGAAAATGTTTCTACTGCGACATGCTTGGACACTGGAAACGCAACTGTCTGAAATATTTAGCCTCTTTGAAGAAAGCTCCATCAGGTATTTGTTTTCCTATTATTGACATTACACTTGCTTTTGATTCTAGTTCGACTTGGGTGTTAGACAACGCTTGTCCCTCTCACATTTGCAATTTATTGCAGGATCTGAGGGAAACTAGAATATTGAAGCCGGGAGAGATCCAACTATGAGTAGGGAATGGAGATTCTCTACAAGTTGAAGCAGTAGGAATTTTGTTTTTGAAACTCTCGGATTAATGTAATATTCAATTTAATAACTGTTATTTTATGCCGAATATGATACGGAAAATCATTTCGCTTTATGTACTTGACAGCGAAGGATTTCATGTAAATATTAAATATGGTCTTTTGGATTTATATGATAATATAAATGTTTTACTTGTTTCATGTCCCATGGTTGATGGTCATTACATTCTTACCAAAAATCGTGATGTCTTTAATATAGAGAAATCTAAAAGGAAAAGATCGGGTGAAATAAATAACACAGAATTTTGGCATATGAGATTAGGTCATATAGGCATAAAACGCCTAACCAAACTAGTTAAGGATTGTGTGATATCGGATCTAACCATAGAACCTTTACCAGTTTGTGAATATTGTATTCAAGGTAAAATGACCAAATCCTCATTTAGTGGTGTTGGACACCGTGCTAATGATTTATTGAAACTTGTGCATTCCGATGTATGTGGTCCTATAAATCATACTGCCATGGGTGGGTTTCAATACTTTGTAACTTTTATCAATGATTTTTCATGATTTGGTTATGTGTTTCTTATGAAACACAAATCAGAAACTTTTGAAAAGTTCAAAGAATACCGATTTGAAGTAGAGAAACAAACCGAAAAACTCTTGAAATGCCTTTGATCAGATCGAAACGGTGAGTACATGAGTAGTGAGTTCGTGAGTTATTTAAAAGAGAATGGGATTCTCGCTCAGTATGCTCCTTCAGGCACTCCTCAGCACAATGGTGTTTCGGAGAGGAGGAATCGAACTTTATTAGATATGGTTCGATCGATGATGAGTTTTACTGATCTACCAATATACTTATGGGGCCATTCTCTAGACACTGCCGCTCATCTTCTGAAAAAAGTTCCATCGAAAGTCGTTCCGACTACTCCATATGAGTTATGGACTGGAAGGAAATCGAGTCTTAAGTATGTTAAGATTTGGGGTTGTCCTGCCTATGTAACAACGGGATAAACTTGTACCTAGAGGGTACAAATTTTGATTCATTGGATATCCTAAAAATTCCATGGGATATCAGTTCTATGATCCTGAGAACCGAAATGTGTTCGTTACTCGAAATGCAACTTTCTTATAAACACAATTTGTGTTAGAAAGTGCAGATCATAGAATGATTGATTTAGATGAAGTCAATCAAAGTACCATTGAATCAATGATAGAACCGGAAGTTCAGGAAGATGAGATACCTTTGACACAACCACCTCGTAGGTCAGAAAGGATATCGAGACCCCCTATCAGATATGGGATGTCATCTGATGATACCCTCGATGTTTTCTTAGTTGAAGAAAAAGATCATTTAACCTACAGAGAGGCGATGTTAGACATCGATGCGGAGAAATGGCTGGAAGCTATGAAATCCGAGATTGCCTCAATGCATGATAATCAAGTCTGGGACTTGGTTCCGCTTCCCGATGGAATTGTTCCTATCGGTTGTAAATGGGTTTACAAGAGGAAGCGGAGGCCCGATGGAAAGGTTGAAACCTTTAAGGCCCGACTAGTAGCAAAAGGATATAC